>JAPPVO010000002.1:13762711-13813838 GCA_030407325.1 Camellia japonica | reverse complement strand
ACCATAGCATCACCCATGATGAAGATGCCCGTTATCCAGAAACCAAAACACAAAATACAACAATAAAGGAGGGAAGTGCAAAAAACGTCATAGCTAACACTCCACAGTCCCAACTAGGTTGGCACCAAGGAGGAAGCAAAATCATCTACTAGCACTAAACCCACAGATTGGCGAGTAACCAATCCAAAATAAAGAAACAAAAAGAAACATAGAAAAACCAGCAAACTCCTCCAACAACTTATAACCAATACACCAGCAAAACACCGGTAAACACACACCAGATAAATTGCCCCCTGCTGCCCTATGCCCTCTAACAGATAAGTAACACAAAAAATACCCCATGCCCTTCCAGCCAAGACACCAGCTCTATTGTAAATTGGACAAAGAGTAACAAAACCCATTAATAAAGACCCGGTCTGTTATAAGTTGGACAAAGAAACCTGCACCCTTACAAACAGCAACAAACACTAACAAACCTCAATCAACAACATTGCAGTCTATATTGACCCAAGATAAACCAAGGGAAGCTTCTGATAAGAAAAATGCAGTCTATCAGCAAAATCCTTAACTAACTGGGTCGAAATACCCACACCACATACAACGCTTTTGTGAAAATTGATTTTCAATCTTGAAATGATTTCAGAGCATCTAAGAATTCTCTTAATAATCTGAAGTTCACTCCAATCAGCTTCACCAAACAAGATTGTATCATCTGCAAATTGCAGATGGGAAACAACCAAGCCATTAGGACCTATGGCAGCTGTTGGCACATAAATTTCAACCAAATTTATGTTTAAATTTCAAATACAGTCAATGACTCACATAGAGCCTATGATAAGATTGTTGTAGACAATCACTTCCCAAAATGATCAACTTGCTTCGTTGAAGTGTATAAATAAAACGTTGTATCTCAGCGACGTTATTCAAGATACTCAAGTGACATGTGAAGCCTACGAAAAAAGACACCTATAGAGCCTACAGCAAGGATACCACACAGGATGAAACCTTAAAGATCAATCCGGTTAATCAGATATATGATTAATCATATAGCGCTATCATTCAATTTGAAATTCAAATTGAAGATGAGGCATTCTTATCACTTGATGGCCCTCTATAAATATGAGGACCATCACACAAGACCAAGGAGGAGAAAATCAAAAGTGAGAATATCAGAGAGAGAGAGAGAGAAAGAAATCAAGAGCTAGAAGAAAAGAAGCTTAGAGAACTTAAGAAACTACGCTACAAACGCAGAATGGTGATGAATAGGTAAAGGGTTCCAAACCCAAGAATTTTGTACTTTTGTGGGAGCCAGAAAAATATAGGTACTAGCTTATTGGGCCTAACCCAAACAAAGCCCATAATGGGTCCAGCCCAAACAAATATCACACCCCCCATTTATATAAAGGGGGGGCATCCCAAGTGAGAGGTATGTCTGTTCTCCCTACACAAAACACACACCCCTTCTAAGATAGATATATACTATTTCCTGATTCAAGGACTAACTTCATCATCGGAGTACTCCCGGCCGGCAACCCCGGTTGGGTGGCACCGACTATGTTCCTCATTGCAGATCTACAGGGGTGAAGCTCTTCTCTTCGTTGGATCTCTACAACATCCATGTGAGAGGATATTTCATGGTCTCACAATTGGCGCCGTCTGTGGGAACGACTGAATGAGATCAACGAAGAACACAACAAATATACTGCTGTAAGTAAACATATATGGGATGCTTTGAGGTTAGTGCACTTTCTACAAAAGCAAAATCAATCCCAAGTAATACGGCCCACAACTGGGTTTTTGGCTTCTTTCATTCTGATTATATATATACACATCTATGTATGTATCTATTTATGCTCACAGATCTGATCAAAGCATTGTTGAATATTAATATTGCTTAGAAAGGTTGTCAAAACAAGATGAAGTTAGTAGCTGTTTTCTCTCTCTAAAAATGGGTTTCACACCTTTCTTGGTGCAAACATCTTTTCGGCAATTCAATAAAGTTATTTGGCTAAATTCATACGTAGGTCTGTCCATTTATTTATTTATTCTTTGTCTCTCAAAACTTAGCTTAAAGTTGATGCTTGACATGTATGCACGTGTGCCTATGCTAGAACTTTTTGTAGAATCCAAGGCTGGGTCTTCAATTTTTCTCTCACTAGAATTGGACCACAATAACTTGGGAGTGGATTAAACTTTCTTATTCGGCACTTTATTTGGCTTGTCTATCAACCAACTCAGCAACAGTAACTCTTGATTGGATTGTTTGTCAACTCTCTCGTTATTCTAAATCTCATTTCTGAAAGCTATCTCTATATTTGCAAAGATACATTATATATATATATATATATTTATACATGGATACAAATATTTGCATATGCATCAGACTTGTTTGTTCGGCTCTCAGACAAGGTGTTATAGGCCGACCACGGCTCTCTCTAGCACTATTATCGGCAAAGGTGGAGTCGTGCCGACCAAGTGCTTTAGCATGTTAGCCAAGGCGATTTGCCTTCCAAATGTCTCGGCAGGACAAACCCAGTGGGGCAGGACCCACCTCCTAGAATTCCTTTATTTTTTGCTCTGCAACATCAACGATTAACTCTTGTTTGTAGTCTTTGCATATGAAGTTATTTATCACCTTGATCCCTGTGGCCATGTCTTTTTTAGGTGTTCATTTCAGTTTGTCAAGAAAAATTGTAGGGAACATTTTGGCAACTCGGCTGCCCACTGCGGCAAGTTGCTTGAGGTTGGGCAAGCAATGGAATAAAGAAAGTTATGAAGGGTTAATCACATAATCAATTGCCGATCAAGCATTTCAGCAAACGGAAAGACAAAAGACCAAGAGGTACCACAAAAGTCAGCGAGCCAATGACGTTGCCGACTTGCCAATCATGAGTATAAAAATAATATTTATTACAAGATCATAAATATTTACACAAATATTAATATTGACTTGCATTTATATGTTTACGTCCAACATGTCATGGATAGCTTGACGACGTGTTTGGTTCGAGAATTCGATATTACCATTAAACCCATGGCTGGGTCTTCACCCTCTCTCTCTAGAAAAATTTGTCCTCAAGAGTTATTGACAAAGTTTGACTATGAGTTATTATAGTAATTTATAGTAATATTTTGATCGACTTTATATGGAGCTAATTAGAAACTCCATATTCAAGATATGGTCCTGACTAAGCTTGCAGAGCTATTAATATTTCCATGGTTAGGAGCCCAAGTTTAGTGATGCATATGTTGTTCCGCATACATTTGGATTATTCGGCTGATGTTTTGATCTAGTAATTTCTCTCTCTTTGGTTCAATTTACTTTTACGTAGTTTACTTCTTGAGATTATGCGAACACAAGTTGCTAAGTGGAATCTCTATTCTTTCCTCTTTGAATAATTAATGTCTTCAATCTGCTTTTTAATTAAAAATATAGATTGCAGTACTCTACCATCTCTCGGATAACCAACCAAGTGCTATCAAATAGCAGAATTTATAAGCTGCGGACCAATTGTTTCGGCAAGCTAAGAGATGCCGGCTAGTGTTTCGGCACGCCAAGATTAGTGTCAATCGGCACCCATAGTTGGGGCTTGCTCCTCTAAGAACAGTTCTCGCTTGGGAACCCGCACTTCGGTGACATCGCTTATTCGGCTAACATTGCTTACTCGGCCATGTCCACTTCACAACATTAAGACTACTCGGCCAAATACGTCCACTTCAAAGCATTATACATATTCGGCAACACAATGCCTCGGCACTAATATCTCGGCATAATACAAGCATCTCGGCATTCCGAAATTCACATCTGATAATACTAGCGGTTTCGTGTCAACTCAAGGAGTCCAAACCTACGAACCCGAGGAGCCAAGACGTAACCAAAGGCCGCCGATAGTTGCGAAATCGACTAAATGTCCAGAAATCGACATTTTTCAATGTCATCAAACTCAATCTTTGAATATACCAGTGTGAAGTCCTCATGAAGACGAGTCCAACGCCAAAAACCGCGTCAAAATCGGACTTAAAACGAAGGAGATACAAGGCCTCAAAGTCACGAGCTCAAAACTGAAACACACTGCCTTTCACGACATATAGGATGTAGGTGATGAAATAAGGATTTATCATGCGCTCCTCGGCACAACATGCTCCGTTGCATCTTACCGCATTCCAATTAATCGGATGGTCCAATAACTTCGAGGATGCCTACCCTTTAGTTTTTCGCCGTGTAGAATCCATTTTTGAGGTCCAATTTTGTGAATTTCAAGTATTAGCTTGGGATCAATCAACTGGAAAATCGGGACTTTTTAGATGACTGTTCAACGGTCAAATCATGTCCGATTAGCATGCAATTTTGACAGCAGGCTCCAGGATCTAAGCCACAATTATCCATCTTTACCGATCATCCACCCTAAACTTGAATTTCTTTTACATTCGACGACCACCAACGAACCAACTTACATCCACAGGCCCAATGAACAATTCGACAGTTTTATTGGCTTACTCAACATATTATCAAGGAGTTTCGGCAAACTTATTGACTTATTCGGCAATTTGTATTTTCATTCACAATGCATATTATCACTCGGCTTCGACAACTTTTATTCGGCTTATCCGACCACGTATTCGGCAAGCCAAGAACGGAATTGCTGCACATTTGTTGGCCAGTCAAACCCAAAGCGAAGGCCGACCACTAGCCTGCAGCAGGTGAGTTGACTCACTATCAGTGGACATGATGCCATCCAGCCAACAGTTCTGCCAACAACCGGAACACTCAATTCCATAATATTCGGCCAAAACGGGCGGAGCTGTTAAAGACTTTCCATTTCTATTCGGCGTTCGAGCCCATACATGTTCATAACGGCAATACTGAGAACTCATAGCCAATTGCTCGGCAAAGCTCCCAAGCTACTTTGCGTCATTTGTTCGGATTATTTATTCGGCATATCAGCAGCTGCAAATTCACAACTTATTCGGCCTCGGCAATTCGGCTAACATTATTCGACAACCACATTCTCGGCATATAACTAGCATCTCGGCTTGCCGAAATCAACATGAATATACAAGAGGATTCGTGTCAAATCAAGGAGTCCAAATCCACCAACCCGAGCAGCCAAGAAGTAACCAAAGTTCACTGGAAACTGCGAAACGGACCACATTTTCCGAACATTAAAAATTTTCACAATTGTCAAAATCAAGTTTTGATCATCCCAATGTGAAGTACTCATCGAGACAAATCCAACGCAACAAACCGCATCAAAATCTGAGCTAAAACCCCCATACAGGCCGATCAAAGTTTGCCCAGAAAATGAATTCCTTCGCTGGAGAAGACAACCCAGCAAGACATGCAGAAATAATCCTGTGCTTCGCGGTTGCATTACACCCTATTGATCTGAGCCGTTAGATCCATTTTGGCTACAATAACGCCATCAGGAGTCTGATCACAGCGATCCAATAGTCCTTTCCAGCTATTTAACGCATTCCGGGTCCATCCGTATGGTCAGAATATGCAATTTCAGCTCGCAATATATATATATATATATTCAATAAATAAATAAATAAATAAATAAAAATACAAATAAATTGCAGATTTGATTCCGATATCACCAAGTACACTACTTTGTCTCGGCTTCATTCTGATTTCGCCACGGCACCGAACAGGGGCACGGAATCCGTTTCAAATGATTATCGACCTACTCGGCAATTTTGGCCCAAGTCAATTTTATTCCTTCCGAATAACAAATCTTATTCAAAAGCAATGGGGCAAATATACGTTGCACAAGAAATATACGTTGGACAAGAAGCTCAACTTCACTAAATTGACAACCATTGCCAACCACGTTCTTAGCAAATCTAACTCCGAAGGGATGCCGACACATTGCGAAGCTAAGAAAAACTCGCCGAGTAAACGATCGGCACAATCGCCGACCCAGGTGTAAACGGACACCGATGTTTTGACACTAGTTACTCGGCAGTGCATCAACTTTACCCGGCAAGATTATTCGACCATTATTAATTCAACATTATGCATGATCATTATTCGGCCGTGCATCAACTTTATTCAGCTAAGCAACATTATTTGTCAACTTTATGCATTGTCAAACTTTATGCAGCAACATTGGCCACAGTATTCGGCAACTTTATTCGCCTAACAACATTATTTGGTAAAACAATTGCCCACTGGGACATCAGTCAATTTTCCGCTTTCCAATTGGGGCACATCAGTTGATCATCATCTCGGCACCGTTGATATGCATGCATACTCGGCCAACTTGGTACAAACATTACAACGACGTTTACTTGAGTTACAAACTCCCGCTCCTTTTCACACGGCTTCAAGCAAGTGCCCGTTTTGAGGCAATACATTACACACTTGGCAGTCGGTAGTTTGCATATTTCTGCGCGCCGTCATTTTACCAAAGCCGAATCTTCCCTGCAACATAGGGCAATGGGAATCTACATTCCTTCTGACTAACACCTGGCATTCAAAAGCAATGGAGCAAGCCTACCTTGGACTAAACGCAAATCGAGCAACTCGGCAATTAAATAGTTCGCCCAATATCTACTTGGCAATTCCATGCAAGCGGAGCAATATTATTGGTGATTAACACGTCCACCTTATTCGGTACAGGATACATTATTCAAAGTCCTTGCCATATTGGCACTTAGTTGCCACTTAAAATCAGCAAAAGTCTCCGAGTACAGCGCAATCTTCGCACTCGGCACAGAGCGCCGTTAACAAAGGCCTACACTCTTGCCCGGGGTTATAATACCGCAGGTCTACACCCTCACTCGGGGGTAATAATACCGTGGTCTGATTTTTGAATGATATATCTACCTTATTTAATCTATCTTATTTGGTTCAGGTAATCATTTCCGTGTTCGGCCTATAGAAATATTTCTAGCTCGGCATAAAAGTCTATATTTGGAAGCAATCTTTGCACTTGACAGAATACTGCACCCATGCTCGGGGGTTATAATACCGTGGCCTACGCCCATGCCCGGGGGTTAGAATACTGCGGCCTACACCCATGCCCGAGGGTTAGAATACCGCGGCCTATCGTTATGATTTATTTGTATTCCTTTCTGGGTTTTAGCTCACCCCTTCTCATCCTATGATCGACTTATATACATTTATACATACATTCAAGACATACGTATATTTACACATACATTCAAGCATGCATGCAGTCATTCATTCATACATTTTATTCATTTATCAAATGTATTCTTTGTCAAATGACCTAACATCTATTTGAACAGTATAACTCGGCAATAAAAACTCTCACTCCTTCTACCGAAGACAATGAAAGTTTTGGGGCAATTGTGGGAGCCAGAAAAATATAGGTACTAGCTTATTGGGCCTAACCCAAACAAAGCCCATAATGGGTCCAGCCCAAACAAATATCACACCCCCCATCTATATAAAGGGAGGGGGGCATCCCAAGTGAGAGGTATGTCTGTTCTCCCTACACAAAACACACACTCCTTCTAAGATAGATATATACTATTTCCTGATTCAAGGACTAACTTCATCATCGGAGTACTCCCGGCCGGCAACCCCGGTTGGGTGGCATTGCAGATCTACAGGGGTGAAGCTCTTCTCTTCGTTGGATCTCTACAACATCCATGTGAGAGGATATTTCATGGTCTCACAACTTTGTATTCGAGGGTTAAAACCCATAACAATTTCAATAAAATATTTATTTTTCTTAAATTGTCTTCTGTTATTTATTTTGTTCTTCATTAATCGGAGGTTTCATTTATATAAAATGTGTAATTAACGATCTGGAATACAGATCGGAAATAGGAACCTGCTATTCAAATAATTAACACTGTTTAGTCCAAAAAACTAAACAATGGACATTTGTAACATAAAATTTTGAAATGTGTTGAAACACTTCATATTTTAAAATTTGTGTCTACAAATTCTGGCATGCCCAGTGGGACTTATTTCTCCTCCCATCTTTTAAAGAACAAAATATATATATATATAATATAGTTGAAACTTACTGATGTATTCTTTTGTTATAGGAATGTTGAAGCAACTGTCAAGAGACAAACCTACACTCTAGTGGTTCTGAAATCACCAAGGGTGGAGATAGCACCCGCCACCCAAGGGGCTCCGGAGTGAATGCTCTTGGCTGTTCCAAAGGTAGAACCAACGAAATCCTGGAAAAATGCACTTCTTTCCCCTATCGCCCAAGGCGCTTTGGAGCGAAAGCTCTTGCCTGTCCCGAAGGTAACTAGTGTGACGAAGAAAGTCACACTTCTCCAGAAAGCTGAAAGTTTGAGAAAGATTACTGAAGATTATGTGAAAGCGTCGAAGCAGTACGCAACTATGAGGGCTACAGCCCGAACGAAGAGCTTTCTAATTCAAGCAAAAGAGGCTAATCAGGTTGCAACTACGGCCTTTGTTGCAGCTTCAGCGGGCGTAACAAAAAATGTTGTGGCCCAACTACTCACAAGGGTAGAAGACTTCATTAAAATGGTGGAGTCTGCCCAGAAGAGGGCCTCTGCTGAAAACATGGCCATCATTAGGGCCATTGGGAGGAGGGTAATGACCCAAACTCCTGTTGATGGAAAAAAGGCCCCTGTTGTTGAAAAAGCAGTTGCGGCCTACGAACCAACAATTCTGTTCAGAACGCAAAATCGGTCAAACCAAATTTCAGTCAACTCTAAGGAGCCAAAGGAACACTCGTTGGCTCGACAGAGTTTGAATAAGGAACACCCGTTGGCCCAACAGGGTTCGAATAAGAAACACCCGTTGGCCTGCCAGGATTTGAATCAACATCAATTGGTCCGCCCTAAAAATGTAGGGACTGTTTTGTTTGCAAAAACGCAAACGGTTCCTTCTATGCCCCTAGGGGCTCAGCTTGATGGTCTAATTTCGAAAAGACAAAAGCGAAGAAGAAATAAGGCCTTAAAGAAACTGGAACTAAGAATAGTGGCAACAAATGTTATAGGAGCTATTGAAAGGGCTCTCTCAAAAGATGAATGCCAAAAACAAATTGAAAGTCCTGTCTTTGTTGGAAAGTCAAGGTGGAGGAAGGTAACCAACCCTTGGGAAATATTTCTACTTTGATTGAACTATCTATGGAGGGAATAAGAAAAGGGCCTGTAACAAGGTCCATAACCCGTGAGGCTCAAAACAAAGCATCGCAGTCAGATGCTTCAAATATGAGTAATGTTGTGGGGGTTGATAATCCTTTGTACGAACAAGATGATTCTATCTCGTTTGTTTCAACGAATATTGGAAACAATGAATTGAGAGATATCAACAAAGTCGCAGTTATGATGACTGAGGTTGAGAAAGAAGGTGAAAATTCGCAGGTCCAACAAGACCAAGGTCTCAAGGAAAAGTGATGGCCCTACAAGAACAACTTGAGAGCAGAGAACGGGAAATTGTTACTATGTTGGAGCAAATGCAACAGTTGCAGGCCCAAATAACAGGAATAGGAAGTGCACCCAAACAAATGGCACAACCTGTTATGGGGACATCAGTAGGCATACAAAGCACACTAGCCCCAGGGGGCAATGGTCCTTGTTACTCTAATCTAACCAGCGGTGATATGAATCTAATGCTCATGGCCATGATTGATGATATGGTGAGGAGACAAGTAAAGAAAGTCAAAGAAAAAGATGATGAGAACTTTTGAATAATTACAAAACCTTACCCAGCATGGATAGATGTTGTTCCATTCCCTTCTAGTTTTTCCCAACCAGATTTCAAAATGTTTGATGGAACAGGAGATCCAAGACAACATGTGGCTTATTTTCTTTCAAGATGCAGGCCAATAGCCCAGAATGAGGCCTTGTGCCTACAACTATTTGTCCAATCACTTGAAAGTTCTGCATTTACTTGGTATGCTAATCTTCCTAAAGGATCAATCCCAAATTGGGATTCCATGGTAAAGGAGTTCCTTAAACAGTTCTGCAACACTCAAAGGCAAGTTGGAGTACCAGAACTGATTGAGACCAAGCAACGTGACAATGAGTCTGTTATAGATTTCATTGCAAGATGGCGAGCTTTGACGTTTGCCTGTCCTCAAAAGTTTACGCAATTAGAGTTAATTCGGATGTGCCTTAACAACTTCCGACATGAGCTCTCTACGTCTCTTATGGCTCAAACTTTTGAAGGATTCAACGATCTATGCACTAAAGCTCATGATATGGAGCTGCATCTAGCTAAATGAAGGAGGCCTAGGGTTGTTGAAAGGGTTGAGTCCTCGACTGCAGCTATAATTGAAACCAGAAAAAAGGGTCCTGTTGTAGTAGGGGCTAAAAAGCCCAAGGAATTTAAAAAGGTGACTATGAAAGAGAGATTGGAGAAGAAATATTCTTTCACAGATGATCTGGTCGAAGACCTATTTGAAGATCTGTTGGAGCAAAAGTTGATTGCTCTCCCTGAGGTGAAAAGACCACATGAGGTAGGAAAGACCAATGATCCAAAGTATTGCCCCTACCATCATTTGATTAGCCATCTGATAAAAGAGTGCTTTGTTCTGAAAGATAAAATTCAGGAACTTTTGGACTCTAAGATTATCGAGCTCCCTCCTCAAGAGAAAGCATCTACTAACCCAATCACTATCGACAATGATAATGAAGGTGAATGAGTTGTTTATCAGTCAAAAAGCATGAGGAAAAAACAAAATGCCACAGTGAAAGCTAGAAATGTGGTTGTTTCAACAACACAAGGGCCAAAAGTTTCCAAAAAGCAAAAACCAAAAGTTTCCAGGAAACAGAAAAAAGCCAAAGTAAGTAAGAGAAAAGGAAAGAAAAAACCCAAAGAAGGAAAAATGGGAGAAATTGGTCCCTGATGAGCAGTTAGAACAATGTCCCCTTGTCCTAGTCACATTAGAGGAATTTCTACCTTGAAAATTTCAATCTGTGGAGTTACAGACATACTTTGATAAAAGGTGGGAAGAAAAGCTTACTTTGGCCCCTTGCCTAACCATCATTGTTTTGAGTGATGACGAGGAAGATGAGGGTGAAGTTGGTTCAAAAGTTAGGGAAGAAGATTGCATTACATCTCCTATCTGCATACCTGACTCACCAGAGTATACACCAACTTCTCCAGAATACACACCAGCCTTACCAGAGTATACACCAGCTTCTCCAGAATACATACCAGAAGCCTTTTCTCTAGAGTATTCGCCAGTACCACCAATGTACTATCAAAACACTCCAGAATATGTAAAGGGAACAAAACAAGGAGACACCGAGTGTAGGTCCGACTCTGAGCTTGTGAAAAAGGCGAAAAAATGACTACACTTCAAGGATGATGAGGTGAATGGCAGGTGTAAGTCAGATGATGAAGTATGGAAGCATTCAAATAAACAAGCAAAGTCATCTCAAATTGAAGATCCTAATGAAGATTGGGAACTTGACTTTTCTCCTGATAGTTCACCATACACATCTCCAGCTAGGACATACGATGGAGAAAGTGTATCAAGTGACCACTTTGACTTTCCTTGTAATGTCATCACTGTGGATGTAAATTTTGAAGAGCGAGAAATACATATCATTCGCAATCCAGGTGATGATGAGAAAGCAAAAATTGAAGCTAGAAGGGAAGCAGAACATTAGGAAAAGTAACAGTCTCTTTAAAAGATGAGGGTTTTGAAGCCCATCAAAATTTGATTATTGAAAGAAATCAAATTTCTAGACACCCTTTCCCTAATTGGGTCAAATGGGTTTAGTTCCCACGAGGATATACAGTACCTCGTTTTCCCTTATATAATGGGACAAGTTGTCCAAGGCGCCATTTAGTACGTTTCCTTGCACAATGTGGAAACACAGTAAAAAGCCAGGCGTTACTTCTACGGAGTTCCTTCTTTCTTTGGAAGGATGGGCAGCAGATTGGTACTTCAGCCTGCCACCTAATTCAATCCCAGATTGGGACACCATGGCTGATCGATTCTATAGGACATTTTATAAACCATGGCCAATAGAAATTGAGATGTCAGAACATTTGGATGACGAAGGTACATCTTCTCAAACATATGATTTCATAGAAGGCACAATTGAGGAGAAGATTGAAACTACCCTTGATCTTCGAGAGATGGGCACTTATCGCCCAAGGGATTTGTTCCCTTTATGGGTAGAGCAAACATCATTTCCTGAAGGATATGAACTTCTGAATTTTGTCCTATACGAGGGGTATGGAGATCCTCAAAAACATACTAGGCGTTTTCTGAAATAGTGTGGGGAAACAGCTCGAAATCAAGCACTTTGCCTAAAACAATTCCCCCTTTCTTTGGAGGGGATTGCCTTTGACTGGTATTGCTCCATCGAAGGGGTTGTGGTGCCTAGTTGGGAGGCCATGAAGAATGGTTTTATAGAATCCCAATGCTTTTATAGGTGTGACTCCCGGTACCTAAGAAATAGGAGAAGAATGCAGCTCCAGGAAGATGGAGAAGTGACTAATGATGATGATCACCCTACAGCTGGACCAGTTAACATGGTCCAAATAGATAAGGGAACAAAAGAAGTTGAGTTCAACGAAAAGGCGGTTGCTGAAGTATGCCAGACTTACTTGACCTATTGGAGGAAATTATGAAATCCTTAGGACCCTCAAACGTCAGAAGTTCCACAAGTTTTGCTGGAGGAAAAGCAAGTGAAATATGATGTACTAGCTCATCTAAAGAACATTCCAGCATTGTTGAGCGTATATGATGCACTGAAAATGTCTCCAGAGGTTCGAAAGTCTTTAATATATGCCCTGTCCAAGCCAGAGGATTTCCACAAAGAAATTGAGGGTAGAAATCAAGAGAAGACAACTACATGCATAGCTATGGTAACCTTTGGTGACAAAGATATGTGTGCTGAAATGACAGACCACAATCGGCCTTTATTTATCACTGGGCTTATCCATGATGTGAAATTTTTTCGAATTCTAGTTGATGGAGGATTTGCGGTAAACCTCCTTCCTCGGAGGGCCTTAAACTTATTAGGGGTTCAAATTTCACAACTTCGCCCAAGTCGTTTGGTCATTCAAGGATTTAATCAGAATGAACAACGCCCAATAGGGAAGATTGAATTACGGACCAAGTTTGGGGATATTGAAGAAAGCATTGAGTTCTTGGTCATTGATGTAGACACCTCCTACAGTGCTTTGCTTGGGAGACCATGGATGCATAATCATCATGCAGTACCATCAGTTTATCACCAATGTATCAAGTACCCGTTGCCTTCACCCAAAAAAGAGAGGACAATTGTGGCTGACAATGATCCATTTGGAGAAGTAGAGGCCTATTATGCTGATGCTCGTTTCTATACAAAGACTTCACAAAGAAAGGGAGAAGATGTGAAGAAGTCTAAAGATACTCCGAATGTCAAAGACGCTCTAGAGTCTACTCCAGTTTCAACAAAAAGAACTTTTTGATATGTGCCAAAGTCCGAAAGGAAACCGGGGGCAAAGGCTCTAGCCCTAATAAATCCAATTTTGGATCTCAAGGGTGAGTTCACGTTGCCATTAAGGAGGATAGAATGCACCTATGTAGAGAAATATAATAAGATTGTGGTCCCTCTTAAAGGAAAATGGTCGAAACCCATCATATTCCATTCACTTGGAGATGTTGAACAGAAAGTGAAAGTTGAACAAGTGCCAGAAGAAAACATCTCGAGTTTTGAGAAGCCTACCTTCAGTGCAGAAATTACACAGATGTTGGTAAAAGTTAGTTTAGATCCTGAAAAAAAACCAGGAACAATGACACCCTTTGACTTTGCATTAACACCTTCGCAGAAGCAGGCTATCCAGCAAGGCGGTATTATCACTGCTAGGACAGAAGGGTTAGGCTATTAGGGGGATGAGGAAAAATTTCCAGTAAACATGACTATCACTCAAGATGTGTTGGAAGATGTTGACCAAGATGAAGCTTAACCTGCACCAACAGAATTTGAAGCAGGAGGCCAAGCCACCGTGGATTACCTTCGTGAGGTAAATCTGGGTGATAAAGGAGAAAACAAACCAACCTTCAATAGTGCAAATTTAAAGGAAGAAGAAGCTCAGCAATATATTTCCTTCTTAAGGGAGTATCGCGATATATTCGCATGGAACTACAGTGAGATGCCTGGTCTTAATCTAGAGATTGCAGTCCATAAGATTGCAATTCACCCTGAGAAACGCCTAGTTAAATAGCCTCAAAGGCGAACTCGACCAAAGCTTACAACCCAAATTGAAGTTGAAGTCGACAAGCTTATCAATATAGGATTCATTAGGGAAGTCAAATATCCAACCTGGCTAGCAAACATAGTGCCAGTTAAGAAAAAGAATGGTCAAATCAGGGTTTGCATTGATTTCTGTGATCTCAATGAGGCTTGTCCTAAAGATGACTTTCCCTTGCCTATCACTGAACTTCTTGTAGATGCAACTACTGGGTATGAAACCTTGTCTTTTATAGATGGATACTCAGGATACAATCAAATCCGAATGGCACCAGAAGATGAGGAAATGACTGCATTCAGGACTCTGAGAGGAGTCTTTTGCTATAAGGCAATGCCCTTTGGCCTAAAAAATGCTGCCACATATCAAAGGGCGATGACTATAATTTTTGGTGATATGCTCCATGACACATTCGAAAGTTATGTTGATGATCTTGTCGTCAAAACAAAGGGAAAGGAAAACCATGTGGAAGATTTGAGAAGAATCTTCGAACGTTTGAGGAGGTACAAACTCAAGTTGAACCTACTAAAATGTGCACTTGGAGTTTCCTCAGGAAAATTTCTAGGGTTTGTGGTTTGGAACAAAGGGATTGAAATTGACCCTACCAAGATTAAAGCCATTGCTGAAATGCCTCCTCGGCGAAATTTGAGGGAATTAAAGGGGCTACAAGGGAGATTAGCCTATATCAGAAGATTTATTTCTAACCTGGCTGGTTGATGCTTGTCATTCTCAAGATTGATGAAAAAAGGTGTTCCATTTGAATGGGATCAGCAGTGCCAAAATGCTTTGAATAGTATTAAGGAGTATCTTTTGACGCCTCCAGTACTCATGAGCCCAATAAAAGGGAAACCACTCTTATTGTACGTAACAGCCCTGGATGGTTCGTTAAGGGCACTGTTGGCACAACAGAATGAGCATGGAAAAGAAAATGCTTGTATTACTTGAGTCGTACTCTGGTTGGGGCAGAAGTCAATTATTCTCCTATCGAAAAGACATGTCTTGCCTTAGTGTTCGCCTTGCAAAAACTAAAGCACTATGTCTTGGAACACGAAGTCAAGTTGATATCAAGAGCATACCCCTTGAAATATATACTTTCACGGCCCATACTTTCAAGGAACATTGCAAAGTGGGCTGTAATTCTCCAACAATTCGCAATTGAATATGTTCCCCAAAGAGCTGTAAAGGGGCAGACTCTAACAGATTTTTTGGCAACACATCCTATATCTGATGACTCACCTCTAGTAACTGATTTACCAGATGAAGAGGTTATGCAAGTAGAAATCCAGAAAGGATGGGAGATGTATTTTGATGGAGCTTCAAGGAGTCCAGATGACAAGAAGCAAGAAAATCCTAAAAACAATAAAGTTGGAATTGGAATTGTGTTTGTGACTCCAGACAATGCTATAATCACCCATTCTTTTGCCTTAAGTGAAGGATGCTTCAATAATGAGGCAAAATATGAAGTTGTAATTGCTGGATTAGAATTGGCATTACAAATTCCTATTGAAGAACTCGAGATTCAGAATTGGTGGTAAAGCAACTCTGTGGAGAATACATTGTTAAGAAAACAAGTCTCATCCCGTATCATGAAAGGGCTGATCAATTGCTTTCGCAATTCAGGAAAACACATATTTTCCACGTGAAGAGAAGAACAAATGCTCAAGTTGATTCACTTGCAAGTTTGGCTGCATCACTCACTCTACCAGATGGCAAAACAATTACTATCACGGTAGGTGAAAGAAGGGTGTTACAACCTTTAAAAGAAGTTTCTGACTTAGTTCCAATCTTAGTTGTCACCACGAAGGGAGAAAGCGAGAAGGATTGGCGGGAACCATTCATAGCTTACCTCCAACATAGTAGGCTACCTGAAGATAAAGTAAAAAGAATTGAAGTGAGACGCAGGGCTATAAAATTCATCTTATGGAAAGATCAGTTATACAAAAGGTCTTTGGATGGAATGTACATGCGGTGTATAGCCAAGGAGCATATTCAAGAGGTAATGGCAAAAATACATACAGGTCTATGTGGGGCACACCAAAGTGGTCCTAAATTACATATGCAGCTAAAACGGTTGGGATACTATTGGCCGACTATGATTGTAGATTGCATAGATTATGCTCGAAGATGCCAAGTCTGCCAATTCCATGGGAACTTTCTCCACCAACCTCCAGAGCCTTTACATTTAACAACTTGTTCTTGGCCATTTGCAGCATGGGGTATGGACATTATTGATCCTTTTGTACCTCCATCTTCAATAGGATATCGATACATCCTAGCTGCTACTGACTATTTCTCAAAATGGGCAGAGGTTGTGGCTTTAAAGGATATAAAAAGCACAGTTGTCTCCGAGTTCATCCGAACCTATATCATTTACAGGTTCGGGATTCCAGAAAGTGCCATCATAGATAATGGACAGCCGTTCAGGAGTGATGCTTTGAACAAGTTATTTGCCAAGTACAAAATCAAAAACAACCATTCATCAAGATATCATGCACCTGCCAATGGTTTGGCAGAAGCTTTCAACAAGACATTGCGCAAAATTCTCAAGAAGATGGTGGATAAGAACAAAAGAGCTTGGCATGAAAAGTTACAAGAAGCTTTGTGGACTTATCAGACTTCACACAGAACTCCTACTCAAGCAACCCCTTATTCGTTGGTTTTTGGAGGAGAAGCACTGTTACCATTTGAGGTTCAAATACCATCATTGTGAGTGGCAATACAAGAGTCCTTAACAGAAGATGACAGTGCAAGAGTGAGGTTGGCTGAGCTGGAGACCCTAGATGAAAGAAGGTTGTATGCTCAATAGAACTTGGAGATCTACCAACAAAGGATGGCAAATGCATTCAATGAAAGAGTGAGGCTTCGCTCTTTTAAAAAAGGAGACTTGGTACTAATGGTTAGAACACCCATAGTAGTCTCACGAAGAACCAAAGGAAAGCTTGAGCCCAAATGGGAAGGACCTTATGTGATTGAGAAGGTTTATTCTTATGGGGCCTATTTGTTAATAATGATGGATGGTGACAGAATCATTCCCCCAACCAGTGCAAGGTTCTTGAAGAGATATCACCCTTAAGAAAGCCTGCTAGGTTGAAAACTCGAAAGGGCAACCTAGGCAAAAGTTAGGGCAACCAAAAAATAAAAAATAAAAAATAACCACCAACGGTATTGTATGTGGTTAAACTGTTAAAATACCCCACCAAAATCTAAGGTGGTAAAACATTGGATACTCCTGGCCCACAAGAGTATAAACTATGTACAGCCACACATAAGTCGAAGCCCACCAACAGTATTGTATATGGTTAAACTGCTAAAATACCCCACCAAAATCTAAGGTGGTAAAACATTGGATACTCCTGGCCTGCAAGAGTATAAACTGTGTACGGCCAAACATAAGTCGAAGCCCACCAACGGTATTGTATGTGGTTAAACTGCTAAAATATCCCACTGAAATCTAAGGTGGTAAAACATTGGATACTCCTGGCGCGCAAGAGTATAAACTGTGTATAGCCAAACATAAGTCCAAGACCACCAACGGTATTGTATGTGGTTAAATTGCTAAAATACCTCACCAAAATCTAAGGTGATAAAACATTGGATACTTCTGACCCGCAAGAGTACAAACTGTAAACGGCTAAAATAAGACAAATCAATGTATTGTATTGAGAAATTTCATATAACAAATAAATCTATCACTGAGCGAAATTTCATAAATACATTATGTTCAGATGAATAACAAAATAAAAGTGCATTCATTCATTAAGAGAAGCTTTAGCCCTTTCAAAAGCACGTTCCACAACACTGTGTTATCCATTCTTCTTCTTGTGCTGGCTCAAAACATTCAGAGTAGTTTGCACGTCTTCTTCTGATTTAGAAATACTCTCGAAAGCTTGTGCAAAATCACACATAAAGGATACATGTTCCACTTAGGTGGATGACAATTCCTCTTCAAGTTGTTTGAGTAACTCTTTGGTTTGAATAATCCTTTGATTAAGACCCGCAATGTGCTCATCCGACTTGATAATTGATGCAGACAACTGTTCATGTTTGCCAGAAACTTAGTCGAAATGAAGCTTCTTCTCATAGTATTGGGCCTCAAATTCTGTAGTAGACAAGTTTGAAGAATCTACAAGTTGGGTTTTCAAAGCAAAGCACCCAAGGAATATCTTCACCTTCTCATAAAAGAAGGTGAAGTCTACACCCAAACACTTCAAAATCATAAAAACATTGTTTGCTACAACAATCATGCCATTAACATCCGTCTCTTCATATCAGGTATACTTTCCAGCCTTGGGCAATTAACCCTTTATTTAAAAAAAAAAAAAAAGAAATCAAGCCGTTAGGGTGACAGACACATTCACTGCCAAGGAATCAAGCCGTTGGGGTGACAGACACATTCACTGCCAAAGAATCAAGCCGTTGGGGTGACAGACACAATCACTGCCAAGGAATCAAGCTGTTGGGGTGACGGACACATTCACTACCAAGGAATCAAGCCGTTAGGGTGAAGGACACATTCACTGCCAAGTGTAGACACCCCATTTTTGACCGTCCTCAAGACTTGGATGTTCTTGTAGGTTCATCCAGCAGCAAGTTTGATTGCTCATCGAGTGTCCGACTTTCGCGACGGAATGCTCCAGGTTTGATCGTTCCAAACCCTATTTTCCATTCTGTCTCATTTTTGGACCATGTGTTGGTATTTGCTTTGTGGTGTCCTTGATGGACTGTCGGCCATCATAGAGGGCTGCCGGCCATGGTCTAGGCCTTGCCGGCCATCATTAGGCCCTGCTGGCCATCAATGAGGCATTGCCGGTGTGGGGGCCGAATATTAGGAGTCATAAAAAGGCCGAATGGTTGGACTTGGGTTGAAACATATATATTTCATTCGATCCCGTCCCGTAATTTAAACCCCGCCCTATTCGGCCAAATAGTCGATTGAGTAAGGGGCCGAGTGAGAAGCGCTTTGTTGCAAACAAAGCCGAATAAATAGTTATACGGCAAATTGAAAGTGGACCCAGTCTCGAGCCCAAGAAAGAGAGTAATATAAATACAGGATCATCAGTCAGAGGAAGGTATGTGAGAACTAGTATGCTTAACTTAAAATACAAGTTATCCAGAGAGAGTAGAGACTAACTTGTCCGTCAGAGTGCTAATTTCGGCACCCCCAACCGGAGTGTTAATTCTTTTTCAGGTGGCTAGCTGAGGATCACGAGCGTCCTCCAGGATCTGAAGAGTATTTCCAAACCACTTCTCCACAATTGGCGCTGTATGTGGGAATACTCAAACACATCCATGGCGGGCGTAACGAAAGACCCTCCGATAGCCACTGATTAAACCACGCAGAGAGACGACCTCACTCCAACAAACATGCTTGGACTAGAGACTATCCCCGCAAGACGCGCTTTGAACTTTGCCTCACCCTCGACTTCAGAGCATGAGGCAATGCAAGCAATCATGGAACAAGCAAAGCAAAACGAACAGGGGTTGGAGAACTTGATCGCTAAGAACGAACGTCTCCATCAGGATTTGGCCTTGGAAGTGGCGAAGTCCAAACAAGCTATACGCCAAGATCCGGAACGACCTCTGAGGGCAGGTGGTTGACGACCTCGAGCCCGACAACAAGACACTGATAGCGACTCCGACTCATTATCCCCGGAGCCCAAGAAGAAGGGACGATCTGAAACTTCCAGTTCCTTTGAAGAGAGTCCATGTATAAGGCGTAAGCATAGAAGAAACAGTTCAGATGAAGAAGACCAGTATGATCTTTTTGTGCGACGGATCGCAAGGGCGGTTCTGCCAAAAAAGTTCAAAGCTCCGTCATTCACCCTCTATGATGGAAAATCAGACCCCCACCGATCACATCTGTCACTACAAGCAAGCCATGACATTGCATGCAGACGACGAGGCCCTCATGTGCCGAATATTTCCCAGTAGTTTGGGACCGTTGGCTGTCAGGTGGTATTATAAACTGGAGCTGGCTTCGATCAAAAGCTTCCATCAATTACAGAAATCCTTCAGGGCCAGGTTCATCACCAACGAGGTCCAGCTGAAACAGGCCAACTCTCTCTGAGAAATGCAGATCCAGCCAGGAGAAACACTACGAGCGTATTCGGCGCGCTATTGGGAGTGCTTTAATCTTGTTGATGACGCTTGCAACGACTCCATGGCCATTACCGCCTTCAAAATGGGTTTGCATCCTAACAGTGCTCTCCGCAGTTCCTTGACTAGAAGACCCCCCAGTCTGGTCGTTGATGAAGAAAGTTGAGGAATACTGCAAAGTGGAGGATGACGCCTTGCGGGTTAAAGCCGAAAACGTGGCCAACAAGACGGCCCCTTCTGAAATTGCTCAGCCAATAAATTTTGTACCACCTCAGAGCCCAGAACCACGGCATCGGGCTAAACAAGATAAGAGACAAGATTCCCGCCGATCAAGTGACCAATGCTCCCACTGAGCAAATGAACAACTGCAAATTGATAGCAGGCGCACAAGGCGCGCTGACAAGAAATATACGGAGTTGACAGAGCCGATCAGCGCGGTAATGTCCAAAGTCCAACACCTTCTGTTCTTCAAATGGCCGTCCAAAATGGTGGGACCTCCTGACACGAGAAGACGGGATAGACGGTGTGAGTATCACAAGGACCATGGCCATGATACTGAGAGTTGTTATGCATTGAAGGATCACTTGGAGGAATTGGTACAAGATGGTCGACTACAACAATACGTTCGAAAAGGCAATCCAACCAAAGCGATAGCCTTAAGACAGGATTCCCCTCCGATCGGCATGATCCACATGATATACAGCCTGTCAATGTCATCCGTGGTGCACACGATTCAGTCAAATCCTGACCCACAAAATCAACTCACTCCGACTAAACGGCCCCATGAAGCTGCGAGCATTGCTTTTGATGATTGAGATTTGGCCGGAGTGACACTTCCCCACATCGATCCCTTGGTAATTGAGTTACGCGTAAACCGATTCACAGTTGAGTGCATACTCATTGATCCGAGGAGCACATCGGAGGTTATGCACTACAAGACATTCACCAAACTCAGCTTCTCCAAATTGGATCTCTCTCCAGCCCCTTATCCACTATTCGGCTTCAATGCCAATCCAGAGTACCCGTTGGCGAAAATCACACTACCCGTTCGAGCGGGCTCCCGAACAGTGGATGTGGAATTCTTGATCGTCAAGCTGCCATCGCCGTACAATCTCATCATGGGGCGATCTTGCAGGCCATGCCAAGCACCTATCATCAGCTGCTACGCTTCCCGACAGAACGCGGCATTGAGCAAATCCGTGGCTCTCAGAAATCGGCACAAGCATGTTATCTCCTTGCTCAAAAGACACCAAAGGAGTTGCAAGTGAACTCTATTGAGGTAACAGATTGGGAGAGCCTCTACGATGTTGGGCGGCTCCCAAATGAAAAGGTCACAGAAGACCTAGATCGAGTTAAAATCAATGGCAACCCAGACAGGTTCTTCATGGTCGGCGCCTCCCTCAATCAAGCCGATAGACAGTAGCTAATTTCCTTCATGCTTGGCAACCTTGATGTATTTGCGTGGACTCCATATGAGATGCCGAGTGTAGATTCGTCTATTTCGCAACACCGTTTAAATGTTGACCCTAAATGCAAGCCGATCATTCAGAAAAGCCGGCGATCAGCCGCAGAGCACACTACCACAGTTATTGAAGAGGTTGACCGGTTGCTTGACGCCGGGGCAATCAGGGAAGTGACTTACCCTACATGGCTCTCTAATACTGTGGTTGTGAAGAAGAAAAATAGGACCTGGCGAGTCTGCGTTGATTTCACAAATCTAAACAAAGCCTGTCCCAAAGATTGTTTTCCTCTCTCCAGGATAGACCAACTGGTGATGCTACAGCACGTCATCCGCATATGAGCTTCCTCGATGCCTACAGAGGCTACCATCAAATTGCCATGCATCCGGAGGACCAAGACAAAACTGCATTCCTCACCCCAAGAGGAACCTATTGCTATAAGGTTATGCCTTTTGGGTTGAAGAATTCAGGGGCAACTTACCAGAGACCAGTCACCACCATGTTCAAGGAGCAACTCGGCCACACTATGGAAGTGTACATTGACGGCATGGTGGTCAAATCCAAGGAAGAGCAGAATCATATAGCCGATCTGGAGGAGACATTTGGCATTCTACGCAAATATGGAATGAAGCTGAACGCTTCCAAATGTGCGTTTGGGATCGGCTCTAGCAAATTCTCAGGTTACATTGTCAACCACTAAGGAATCGAAGCCAATCCAAGGCAAATCACAGCAATCCTGGAACTCGGCTCCCTTCGATCGGTCAAGGAGGTTCAGAAGTTAATGGGGATGGCCGCCGCACTTAATAGGTTCATCAATCGTTCCACGGACCGTTGCCGACAATTCTTTCATACACTATGGCAGGGCAAGGCTTTTGAATGGTCTGTCGAGTGCGAAGCCGCTTTCAACGGCCTCAAAACCTACCTATGATTAGTTCCACTCTTGACAACACCTTCGACAGGTGACCCGCTCATTTTGTATCTAGCAGTTTCCGACTGGGCCGTCAGCGCCGTACTGATAAAGGAAGAGCTGGGGGAGCAGCGACCAGTTTATTATGTGAGCAAGGCAATGGTCGACACCAAAACACGCTACCTTCCGCTAGAAAAACTCATCCTCGCCCTAGTCATGGCGGCAAGAAAACTGATGCATTACTTCCAGGGGCATAGCATTGGGGTGCAAACAGATTACTCCCTCCGATCAGTACTACGCAGTGCGGAAGCAGTAGGATGCGTTTCAAAGTGGGCTCTTGAACTCGGCCAGTACGATATTCAGTTTCTACCTAGAACCTCAATCAAGGGACAGGTGCTTGCCGACTTTGTGCCGAATTCACTGGGGTTCTTGCCAACTTCAAGTCTGATGAAGTTCGACCTAAGCTGAACTGGAGAATTTATGTTGGGACATTTGCAGTTGTACTGTGATGATCATCCAATCAACGGGTAGCAGAGCGGAGTAGCAATCATGGCTCCCGACGGCGCATTAATTGAGCAGGCCGTCAAACTCGGCTTTGAAGCATCAAATAACAAGGCCAAATACGAAGCCCTTCTGGCCGGTTTGAGGAATGCATACCTTCTGGGTGCTCGGCGTTTGCTGGTATTTTGCGATTCAAAATTGGTGATCAATCAGCTAAAAGGGGAGTACGCAGCCAAAAATGACCGTATGGCGGCTTACATTAAATCAGCTAGCGCCTTGTTGGCCAAATTTGACCATCATGAATTGAATCAGATAACACGTGATCAGAACACACATGCAGACGCCCTAGCTTGCCTAGCCTCTGCTATTAACTCAGAGATTAAATGGACCATCGAAGTAGGTTTCATCCCGGAGCCGAGCATTGGTCCTTCGGAGAAAATCCAGGTCAATGTCATAGAGTCAGGACCGAGTTGGATGGACCTCATTGCTGCATTCCTGTCTTCCGAACAGCTCCCAGCGGACAAAAAAGAAACGCACAAGCTGCGAAACAAAGCCCTGCAATACTACTTGGATCCGCAAGGAAAGCTTTATAAAAAATCCCTTTCTGGTCCATACCTGGAATGTGTACACCCGGACAAAGTCGAAGAGCTTCTGACTGAAATACATGAAGGCAGTTGTGGTGCCCATTCTGGTGGGCACTCTTTGGCCCATCAAGCTATAACACAGGGGTATTACTAGCCGACAATGAGAGCTGATGCCGAATGCTATGTGAAGAAATATGAACAGTGCCAGAAGTTCTCCCCGTTAACCCATCTGCCTACTGAAGAGTTAAGCTCCATTACCAGTCCCTGGTCGTTCGCCCAGTGGGGACTTGATATCGTAGGACCATTGCCGAGGGCCCCAAGGAACAAGCGATACTTGATCGTCGCGACAGATTACTTCACAAAATGGGTCGAAGCGGAGGCATTAACGAACATTTGAGATGCTGATGTTAAGCGCTTTGTATGGAGAAATATCATAACACGATTCGGCATTCTAAGAGCTCTTATCTCAGACAATAGCACCCAGTTTGATTGTGGCGTCTATCGAGAGCTGTGCAGCAAGTATGGTATCCGGCCTTACTTTTCTACACCGGCTTACCCACAAAGCAATGGTCAAGCCAAAGCCTCTAACAAATCCATCTTGGACGGCATCAAGAAGAGGCTGGAGAAAGCTAAAGGCAAATGGGTTGAAGAATTACCGAGTGTATTGTGGGCTCATCGAACTACACTGAGGCGATCCACTGGAGAAACGCCGTTTGCTCTATGCTTTGGAACCCAGGCGATCATACCCCTGGAGATCGGCCACCCAACCCTGAAATCGCAAGTTTTTGATATGGGCCAAAATGACATGATGCTGGCTTTGGATTTGATTCTGATCGAAGAATGAAGAGACCGTGCCCTTGCGTCCATGGCGCGATACCAGCAGCAGCTTACCAAGTCATATAATCAACGTGTTCAGCTGCGCCGCTACACACTAGGAGAGTTGGTCCTGAAGAAGGTACTTCTAGCTGCCAAGAAACCGGCTGATGGAAAATTGGGTCCTAACTAGGACGGCCCGTATCAGATTGATTCGATTGCAGGAGTAGGGGCATATCGGCTCAAAGACATGTCAGGAAGGAGTCTGCCACGGCCTTGGAATTCCACGCATTTACGCAAATTTTATCATTAACCTGACTTGTGGGGCATGATACTTGTTCTGAATGGTTCGCCATGTACACCTCATTTTCTGTAATGTAAAGATCCCTGTTTACTCACTGCAAAATCCAGTTCAAAAGTGTTCCGATAAAAGCCTCCGGATTTGGAGCGCCCTTCGTGAATATCACGATTGGCCAAACTAAGTCTCCGAATTCGGAGCCCCATCGGCGCATGACGCCTTTGGGCCGATAAAAGCCTCCAGATTCGGAGCGCCCTTCATGGATATCACGATTGGCCAAAATAAGTCTCCGAATTCGGAGCGCCCTTTGTGGATATCACGATTGGCCAAACTAAGTCTCCGGATTCGGAGCCCCATCGGCGCACGACGCCTTTGGGGCCGATTAAGCCTCCGGATTCGAAGCGCCCTTCGTGGATGTCACGATTGGCCAAATAGTCTCCGAATTCGGAGCCCCATCGACGCACGACGCCTTTGGGCCGATTAAGCCTCCGGATTCGAAGTGCCCTTCGTGGATGTCATGATTGGCCAAATAGTCTCCGAATTCGGAGCCCCATCGGCACACGACCCCTTTGGGCCGATTAAGCCTCCGGATTCAGAGCGCCCTTCCTTCGTGGATGTCACGATTGGCCAAATAGTCTCCGAATTTGGAGCCCCATCGGCGCACAACGCCTTTGGACCGATTAAGCCTCCAGATTTGGAGCGCCCTTCGTGGATCTCACAATTGGCCAAAATAAGTCTCCGGATTCAGAGCCCCATCGGAGCACGACGCCTTTGGGCCGATAAAGCCTCCGGATTCAGAGCGCCCTTCATGGATATCACGATTGGCCAAATAGTCTCCGAATTCAGGCCCCCATCGGCGCATGACGTCTTTGGGCTGATTAAGCCTCCGGATTCGGAGCGCTTTTCGTGGATATAACGATTGGACGTCTCCGAATTCGGAGACCCTTTAGTGCATGACACCATATAAACGTGAAATGGCGAACATGTCATATGAACGCAGGCTGAAACATGTGAACGTTCAAAATAAAATGTGTCCTCAGATCAGTCGACTGACATGAAGTATACAAATACAATAAAAAAGTATGCTAACGATTGAAAACACTTGAAATAGACAAATGTACTATTATTCACTTAGCTAAAAATTACATGAATTTTTGCATTACAATGCCTACAATGTCTACTTTTACACGGCTTCCCCCTCATCGTCACTCTTTTCAACTCCAAAGGCGGAGAAGGGAAAGTGATCACGTTGGTACCACGGCAACGCCGAATCAACACCCTCTGCTCGGAGAGCCTCCGCGGCTTGAAGTGCCTTGATCGAACCGTGCCTAAAGCCCCAGTTCTCGCATCAGCAGACCTTCTCTGCAAGTTTCTCTTTGGTTTTGTCAATCCCAACCTTCCGGCCCGCATGGAAGCCTTGTTCATAACCCATGGTCCTCGCATTTTCTATGGCAAACATGCTTGCCGTATCTCAGTCGGCAATGGCGTGACTTAACAGCCGTTGGGTCACTCTCTCCTCCATGACCGGGTTAGATTGACCCGCCGCACGCGGCTCGGTGGCTTGAGCCTTCCCAAGCTCCCTAAGCTCATGCTCGGCCTTCTCCGCGCAAGCCTCCAAACTATGGATTCGTTCGTCCTTCTTCTCTATTTCCCATCGCACGGCGCGCAGACACATGCCAACTTCATAAGTGGTGTACAGCCCCTTCACCGCCCCATGGATGCCTTCTCGAAATACTTCAAAATCTTGTCGTCCAACCATCGACTACTGGACTTCCGGTGGAAAGATCTATCGAGCGAACTTGACTGCTACACTTGGATCGTTAACGATGGAATCCTCCTCTGTCATCGATTTATTCCCCACAAAAACAGCAAAACTCAACAGTCGTGGCGTTGTGTCGGCTCGTTTCTCGGTCGCGGTCGCGGGGAGCTTTCCGTTGCTGTTTTTCTTTTCGGGGTGATCTTCTTCGACGACTCGGGGGCTGACGTTTTTCCCGTTCCTTGGGCGTCCTTCCTCCCATACATGTAGGCTCGCTACAGCGATTCATAGCAGTGTCTAGCTCAGCCAATGTTCGTCCTTCTCCTCTGCTGTTGAAGAGAAGTCTGTTTGACATTCGCACTTATCCCAAGCTAGTTTAAATCGAGTCTGAATAAGAATAAGTGGAATCACTGGCGCGAACTCACCCCATTTATTCTTAATGTATGCAGCGCCCCCGAGGCGACGTCATTAATTCTAAACGCCAAAAGCCAGATGCCAATCGGATCATTCCATGAACTAGTCCTTTTCGGCTTCTGAAGCTCATGCACTGGCTGGGGCAAGGGCAGATTTATTAATCTGATCGGCTAAGTGTCTAAACCCAATGCCGATCGACTTATGCCTCAGCCACTCCATGAATTATGATACTTGGTATTGAAAACAAAATGTAGCCATCTTACAATTGAAAGC
The DNA here is from genome assembly GCA_030407325.1 of Camellia japonica. Classification (NCBI taxonomy): domain Eukaryota; kingdom Viridiplantae; phylum Streptophyta; class Magnoliopsida; order Ericales; family Theaceae; genus Camellia; species Camellia japonica. The sequence goes on along the minus strand of JAPPVO010000002.1, from coordinate 13,786,575 downwards.
AATACCATTCATCAATAACAAAATTTAGCACAAATAATAGCAAGGTAAAAAGGAAATTTTCATTAATAAATTGGGCACAAATTGTAGCCATTTTACATACGAAAATTACTAAACAAAAAGCTACAAGTTCACATGAAAATGCCTAGCAAAAAACTATGACTGTAGTAATACATGAAAACTACTAAACAAAAAGCTGTAAGAATACATTCAAAATCCTAAAACAAAAGCGTCGCCCAATTTAATCCTCGGAGTCAGACTCCAGCGGCTCAACATCCACTTGCTCGTATGGAATCGGCATAGCCAATGTCATATTAGCAGCAACAAGGGCCTTGAGCCAACCGTGTTTGAATCCCCAATTCTCAAATTTGGGGACTTGCTCCACATAATCGTCGAGGGTGGCGCTCTTCCCAGCCTCATACGCCTTCGAAGCCTCAGAATCGGCTAATTCCTTCGCCGCCTTCGATTCTGCCAAGTCCGCCTCAAGTTTGGCGATCGCCTCTTGGGCTAACTTGAGCGCAGCTTCACTCGCATTCGCCCTCTGCTCGGCAGCCAACCTGAGCTCGTTTGCATTTCTGGCTCTCGCGCCTTCCATCTTCGCCCTCAAAGCTTCAAACTCAACCCTGCTCCTTTGGCCTTCAACTTCCGCCTGTAAATAGCCAAGCTGTTCGACGGCGTCATGATGGCGACGACCCATCTCGGCTATCCTTCCGACCGTCTGCAAAACAAGAAATTAAAACCAAAACGGTATTTGCATAAAATGAAAAGATAAAGTCAAGATATATACCAAAAGAGCCGATTAAGCAGCTAATGATATCGCAACCAGATTCGGCTCCGCCCGGAAAGCCGCCTTGTCAGCCGGCAATGAGACAGACGTAGCCATACTGAGTGCAACGGCAGGATCTTTAATGACCGAAGCATCAGAGGAGATCGGCGTGTTTTTTATCTTCGGCTGAATGACAAAAGGCACGATCACATCTGATTCCTCTAAACGAGGTCGTTTGTTGGCACAGTTTTTTCTGAGCCGGCCTCGACCTCGGCAGGATGCTTCTCTGTCCTTTGTTCGGCCTCTTGATCGGCCTGCACAACTACAGCGGACTCAGCACTTTGGTTTTTTGCCATTTCCTCAATAACAGGTAAGGGGCTGAGATTCGGCAACAGGCAAGGAAGGCTGAGATTCGACGACAGTTGGCACTTCAGATTGAATGGCCTCTGCTCTTCGCCGCGCGGCCATCCTTTCCGCGTTCGCCCTCTTGGCAAGTTGTGTGAGGCTTAACCCAGCCATGTCTTTGGGGTATGCGCCGGGAAGGTCCTCTAAACCGTTAAAAATGTCGTCAAGTGGAAGGTCCCCTCGGCTCGAAGTAGACGGAGGGTCGGCTGAATTAAGGCCGACTTCCTCAAAGGCCAACTTCAATGCCTCGTCTACTTCCGCTTTAGACTGATCTGACTCGGGGACCTCAGCTACTTCTACACGTTCTGAATCGGATCCCTCGAAACCAACTTGCCGCAAGTTTTTAAAGTCAGTCAAAATAAGAGCGATAAGAGACTCTTCACCCTTCGGAATTGGGATGTTTTCTACCACCGAAAAGGTCGTTTAGGTCAGCTCATAGCAAAGCAGAACGTGGGCTGCCCTCCCCTGTTTCTGGAGACTTGGACGGCCAAAATATTTGAGCGCGACTTTGATTTCTGAAAGAACGGCGTCATCGGTTGAAGTCAGGACTTTCTTCAAATCGTTTCCTACACAAGAAAAACCATGAGGTCTCAGAAATGAAGCTTTATAAATATAACAAAAAAAAATAATAATAATGACAATAAACACAAGAAGCTATATGGCCACCTAGTTCACCCCTCCATCTAGGAATAGGATCGAGGCGATCCTCGCCTTCGCCGAATTCCCAATTGCCTCGGACAACAACCATAACGTCATCGACTCGCTTTCCAGAGCTGGAGAGCATAGTCACTAGTTGATGGTCGACATCTTTAGCCCTAAGGAAATAACGTCCATGCCGACCAAAAGACTTCGCCAAGGCGTAACAATGCCGAGTAGCAGGTATGCCGAGGTTAATCCTAAGGCGATGGTTTAGCTCTATAATCCCCTTTACGATTCTAAAAAAATTGACATTGGGTTGAGAGGGGATTAGACTCCAATGGCGAAGGACAGCCCTAAGGAATGGATGAAGTGGAAAACGGACTCCACCCTCTGCAATCGATAAGAGAGGGAAAGCGATTGTGCTTGCATCGTCCCTCTCTATATCGAGAGTGCCGTCTGTCACAAACGACAAATGGACATCTTCAGGGATAGAAAAATGGCGTTGGAAGCCAGAAATTCGATCCGCAGAGAGAAGGTCTTTCAGATGCTTTGCCATTTCAATCAGCTTATAGGAGTGTGCTAAACTAAGGGCAAACCAGGAAAAAGGACTCAAAGAAAAGAGAAAGCAGAGAGGAAGGAGACTTACAAGAGACGAAGAAGACAATGGAGGACGAATGGAAGTGTAGAGACGAGTCAGAAGGCAGTTCAAAAACTTTAAGCGTCCAAAATGAGCGTGTTCGAGAAGACTACAAGATTTTAAATCATAATAAATGGAGGCGTACGAAGGGGCGGGAAGTTGAAATGATAACCGAGAGGCATGTGCTCTGACATCCGCGTTGAAATGAGGTTAGATGCCGAATTTCGGCTCTGACTTTTCGAAGTTCAAGACCAAACACTCCAGGTAGCTATCATAAGTGAAGTGCTTGGGGGGCAATTGTGAGGGCCGAATATTGGGAGTCATAAAGAGGCCGAATGGTTGGACTTGGGTCGAAACATATATATTTCATTCGACCCCGTCCCACAATTTAAATCCCGCCTATTCGGCCAAATAGCCGATTGAGTAAGGGGTCGAGTGAGAAGCGCTTTGCTGCAAACAAAGCCGACTAAATAGTTATACGGAAAATTGAAAGTGGGCCCAGTTCCAAGGCCCAAGAAAGAGAGTAATATAAATACAGGATCATCATTCAGAGGAAGGTATGTAAGAACTAGTATGCTTAACTTAAAATACAAGTAATCCAGATAGAGTAGAGACTAACTTGTCCGTCGGAGTGCTAATTCCGGCACCCCCGACCAGAGTGTTAATTCTTTTTCAGGTGGCTAGCTGAGGATCACGAGCGTCCCCCAGGATCTGAAGAGTATTTCCAAACCACTTCTCCACAGCCGGCCACCACTGATGGCCGGCCGGTCACCCTTGTTTTAACAGATATTTTCGAGCCAGCTGTGGCTCACTGACCCATCCTCCATTTACGTGTATGGAGGGATAGAAGCTTGCTTTAAGCTTGTCAAGCAAGCTTTTGCTTGCATTGCCTATATAAGGGGAGGCCTCTCCCCTTATTCAGAGTTTTAGATTTTTCAGAGCCAAAACCTCTCTCTCTCTCTGTCTATATTGTGCTCTATACTGCTTAGAAGTGTGTTTTCTTCACATTTTTGCAAAGAAACACCTAGTCAAACACCACTACCTTGGAACTGAGGTCCTTGAAGGTTTGTTTGGAGTTCAAAAAGCTGGTATTTTGGCTCATAAGTTGTCCTCTTGCTGCTGTGCTTCAAGGGTGAGCTTATTCTCTCTTTTAAGCCTATTTTTTGTATACCATATTAGCCACCTTTGCATGTTGTTTTAGGCTTGGTTGTTAAATACAAAAGCTCTATTTTTAAGTGTTAAAAATGGTTGTTTGAAGCTCTGTGGGAGTTGGGGGTGTTTCACCCCCTTGTATGCCTTCTATGCTAAGCTTTTAGGCTATCCTTTAAAGCTTTTGGAGCTATCTCTTTTTTCCCTTTTAACCACTGAATTCCAGAGGAATTTCAGTGGTGGAAAGGTGGTTTTGAGGTCCCAAATAGGAGGGGGTCATCCCTCTCCTTATGTCTTGTTAGCTTATGTTGATGGCCTCATACTTGAGCATGTTCTTCTACCATCTCTTGACTTGATCTAAGCATGTTTTTGTGACTTTTTTAACATGTTTTTGGCTCTATTTGTGGCTGGCTTGGCCACTTCTTGCATGCTCCTTACACTTGTAGTGTAAATCTTGCTTACTAGCTTGATATGCTTGCTATTTTGGCCTATTATTCTAGCTTATTTTGGCTACACTCCAGAATGTTTTTGCTCATGTTTTGGCATGATTGAACTCTGCTTTGGGTGGCCTTGGTCATGTGAGGCTTGCTTTGTATGGCTATAGCATGATAGGCTTTAATAGCTTTTCGTTATGAGTCCTCTAGTATGCTTTGCTTGAGTTGTTTGCATGATTTGGCATCATTTAATATGTGATTTCAGAGAATATATCACTGTCATACTCTCATAAGTATCACTCTTTCAATGCTTTTGAGAAGTTGAGCCTCATTCCTTGTTTGTGAGCCAATACATGAGCATATCTTTCTTGCCATCTATGCTGCAAGTCTAGCATGTTTTTGCTACTGTTTCGACCTGCCTTAGGTCTCTTTTGAATGGTCAAGGTCATTTGAGCATTGTTTAGTATGGTTGTAGTGTAAAGGACCTTGACTAGCTTTGAGTTTTGGGGCTTTTAACATGTTATGCATGTGATGTTTGCATGGTGTGGCACCATTTAGCATGTAATTTCAGTGTATATAGTGTAGTCATACTCTCATACACTTCATTCCTTCATTGCTTTTGAGGGTTGTGTATTGTACCTTGTTTGTGGCCTAACATGTATGCATGTTTATCTAGTCCTTTGAGCTTCAATTTTAGCATGTCTTGGCCTCTGATTTCGCATGATTGAGCTTTGTCCAGAGCTGGTGTGGTTGTTTAGGCTATATATTGCATGCCTCTTGTATGATGCTCTTCACTAGCCTTAATGTTTTGGGCCCTTAACATGTCTTGCATGCATTGCTTACATGATAGAGTCTTGTGCATGCCACTTTAACATTGAAATGTCTGTCATCTTTCCCATCAGAGGACTTTCACAATTAGACCAACCGATTAAGGAATTGATTGGTAATCTAAAATGTGTAAACAAAATCAACCAAGTAAAAAGCATGTTGTTTGCATTGCATGGTGTTCAATCGGACGTTATATTGAGCACAAGATGAATTGGTTCATTTCATACTTGAAGTGATGAAAATGAGCCAATTCTCTTTGTCTCCATTGCCTTTGATCACTCATGATAAGGTCGTGGTCTTAGTGTCTTGTTTATTGTGCATTTACTGAATGCGTACAAGTTGGGTCTTAGACCATCATGCATTCAAAATGCTTGGTTGATGGTCTTGGATTCAGTTATGCAACTCCTTTGATGTTTTGAGGTGATAAGAAGGGGCATGGTACACACATACCCTTGGGAGACCCTCCATTTCCTCTATTTTATGCTCTGTTGCAGTTTGGTGTCACAGCACACCAGTGGCCGGCAGTGCCACATTGATGGTCGGCACCCTTGCATTGTTGGCCGGTAGAGGCCCATCTTTGGCCGACAGGTGGCCGACAGCAGCTCCTCATGGCCGGCAGGCCACTAGTGCACTCCCCAACATGGATTTGGTAAGTTTCAGCAGAGATTTCTTGAAGACACCCTACAAACAGAGCCTCTAAAAAGCAAACCGGAGAGCTTTTCGGGGCGAAAACCGAGCATGCATCTTCTTCTTCTTCGAACAGAGCTGGAGCAGCTTAGTTTAATGCTTACTTGTTAGTTGGCATCAATTTGTAATTTGATTAATTTGTAATTAATTAAGTATTGTAATAATTAAGTAGCTTAGTTTAGCTATTTCTTCATTGGTTTGTAATAATTAGCCTAATTAGCTTAATTAGATTAGTTAGAGTAGCTTAGCTTAGTTTATTCGGACCCTCCGTCGAGAGGGCAAATGTTATAATAAGGGTGCGTGTGTGTGTGCATGTCTTCCAACCTCATTTCTTTCTCCCTTTTACTTATCGCTTTCGATGGTTAGTTTTAGGGCACATTTTGATTAGCATACCTTATGCTTTGCATGCTTGCATCATTCATTTGTCTTGCATGCCCCAGGCTCGGCGCATCATTCAAACTGTATTGTATTTCAATACATTTACTTGAATACGTGTTTCAAAGCATGCTATCAAGTGTTGCATTCACATGCCATCTTAGATAGCCGAGCCTATTAAATGCATTTTTGCATGTGTTGCATTAGGCATTTTAACATAGTTAGGATCATGCATATTTCTAACTAGCTTTTGTTTTGGCTTGGAATACACTGTAAGTGTTTATACTTTAGCATCCTTGCATGAGTGTGAGTGTTGCCATGACAGCATGCTTGCCATGAGGCTATTTGCTTAAATGCTAAATTACATGAATGCCTGTGGATGAAAGCTTTGTTACTTGAATTGGAACAATTCATCAAAATGTGAGTTTTAAGCCCACTTGGAGTGGCAAATCATCATGTTTTAAGCTCACCTTGTTTGGTGGCAAATCCGTATTTCTAAGCCCACTTGAGGGTGGCAATATCAAACCATTTTCAAAAAACAAACATGAGATGTTTTGTTCCAAATCGAGCGATTTAGTCTATACTTGTATGTTGTGCGCATCACGTAGTAAGTTAGCTAAATAACTGGAATAAGAACACATGTGTTTTTAAAACAACATATCATGTTTAGTAGAGGCCGATCCTTTGATCGGGTGAGCGGGGGTGCTCATTTCAGGACCTTCCCCTCTCGTACCCAAGTTCCCGAGCTGAGGCAACTTTGGTGATGACGGACACGTGGCCTTTAGCACGAGTCAGGATTTTCTAAATTTCCAAAACAAAATATTTAGGTGGCGACTCTAAAATCTGGCAAAGCAGTCCATGTTTAGCGCTTTTTGATTAAAATTGATTTTCCAAAACGATTTGCTAGATTTGGGTGAGATTAGATTCAGAACTGTGACAAGAGTCCGAACTGTAGTAGCTAGAACCCAATTCGCACCCTCCCCAAAAGGGGGGCGCGCAGAGAGAGTTTCGAGCGGTCTACGGTTTCTGGCGACTCTGCTGGGGATTTAGAGAACTTGACTTGAATTCATGATATGTTGTTTTGTCTACACTTATGTGTTTCTTTGCATTGCATTTGCATTGGTGCGCTTAAGTCACAGTGTTTGCTATTTGCTATTCTTGAACGGTTTGCCGAAGGCTTGCTTGGAAAAGCGTGCCATAAGGTTGACTGATTACGGGCTCTGCCACGATGGGAACACAAACCTCGATTTTGCCGAGGCACCCTTCTTGACCATTCGACCTAGTTGCATATCAGAAGCCATAGAGACCATTCCAAACTAGGACAGGTTGCTTACTCGAATGTAGGTTATTTGAAACCGCTGCGTTCGTAGTGAAGCCCTAGCTCTTGACAAAATAGGACAAGGAAACCCTACCCCACCATAGGGGTGTTTTGGCTCTTACTTGCTTGATATGTGCTGTCAGAGTGCGTCTCAACAGGTTGTATATCAGTTGCAAGTCTAAGTATCAGTCTGAGGACATCAGTATTTGGGGGTATCAGATTTGGGGCTGTGATTTGGGGGTAGAGATCAGTGTTTGAGAACAGTTTGTTCAGCTTATGATATCAACTGTGTGTTGTCTTTATCTAAGCCGAAATGCTATCCGTTTTTCTGCTTGTTTGTTTCCTTATTTTTGCTTTATTTATCTTTTTGCAAGGTAGTATTGTATCATTGCTTCTGAAAAAGCAGATTCGCCCCGAGCACTCTGGACCAGAGGAAGGAGACTTTCACGATCTGAGGATCTAATTGGTGGACAACCAGTGTTCATTTCGCTATCCCCGGTTACTAGATGGAGGTCAGTTAGGCACAGGTCGTCAATACAGCAGTTACCAGATCAGCGGTCATTATCCACCTCACCTGTGCAGTTGGGCTGAGATATCTGCTTCCACCTCAGAGAGGGGATACACACCTATTCAGTCAGATCAACAGTTTTAAGTTAATATAGAGGACATGATGCATCAACTCCAAGAGACCATGCAGGCCATGCAGCGGGATGCTACTCGCCAAGCAGAAATTACCACTAGTTAGGCGGAAGTTGTGGCTCAATAGGCAGAACTAATTGCCAGACTTCAGCAGTAGCAACCACCCCAACAAGCCAGAGTGTCAGCTTCGCATCCACCCCCACCCCCACCTATGGTTCCAACACCCGGGGAGGTAGCTCACGTCCAGGAAAATACGGACGTTCCGACAGGGCCAGTCCCACTGCCAATCCCACCTCAGATGTCTAAAGCACCGGCTAATCCTGTGGACACACCGTTCAAATTCGAGGTGGATCCAACCGCGCTGAAAGTCAGTAAGCTAGAGAAGCTGTTTAAGCGAGCCAAGGAGTCAACTCAATCCCGGACATAGAAGATGGATACACTGATTCGGCAGTGACCTTGCCGGATAGGTTCAAGATGCCTCACATCGACCGTTTTGACGGGTCAGGAGATCCCATGGTCCACCTGAGGTTGTTTTCAGATGTTTTGCACCCGATGGGCTTGACAAGATTACAGAAGCTCTCTCTTTTTGGTCGGACCCGGTCGGGTATCGCGGCCATCTGGCACACCAAGTTGGAGGACTTAGTGAAAAGAAGTTGGGAGGAGATGGCTGAGGCCTTTGTCGCCCAATATTCATATAACACCCAGATCGAGGTCACGACTCGTGATCTTGAGACGACCCGGCAGCAGCCGAAGGAAGGCTTTTCTGACTTTGTCACTCGATGGAGGGCCAAGGCCTCCATGATGACAACTCGGCCGCTTGAGAAAGATTAGATAAGAATGGTTATGCGCAACCTTCAACCCAAGCTCATGCAGAAAATGATCATCTTACCCCCTTCCCACCTTTGCTGACTTACACGAGATTGGGGTACAGATTGAGGATGCCATAAAGCAAGGTTTGATTGACCACGAGAGAGAGCAGCCCAAGAGGGCATTTACCCGCGGTTCGAATGCAGGTACGAGTAGTGCTGTAGCTATAAGGACTTCTGACGTGGGCATGGTCACCACCACCACACCAAAAACAGCCATCCCCTTCACCGGCACATCTAGTGCCACCCCTCAACCAGCAAAATACCCACCTCGGGGCCAGAGGACTTTTACCCGCTGTATATGCCTTTGTCCAAGGCCCTGGGGGTTTTAATCAGCAAGGGGCATCTGAAGCCCCTGGAGCCGCGGCCATTACCAGACAAACTTCTTTCTTCCCATAACCCGGCCAAATATTGCTCCTTTCACCAACAGCACAGTCATGACACCGACTTCTGCTACAGACTACATCATGAGATCCAGGATCTTATTGACAACAAGGTGATTGCACCTCCCGAAAAACCAAATGTCACTACCAACCCACTCCCACCCATAACTGAGCTCCACCACCCAAGCACATCAACCTGATCCAAACCGCGGCCATCCTGTATGACCCTAGCATATACATCATACCCTCCCACCTACCTAAGCCTGAGGTGTTCATCCCGGATAGCACAGACTTGTGCATATTGAGCACCTCCCTAACCCAGCCCGAGCTAGTGGTGGTGACTGTCGAATACAGAACTTGAGTGACTTTGGAGAAGAGTGGGAATGTTGATTCAGAGCCTGAGGGATCTGGGAGCTTTACTGAGGAAGCACATAACTCGTGTGGTTATATTGTGTCAACCAATTAGGCTAAATCGACGGTAAAGTTGCCAACCGGGGCGGAGATCAGTGTGGTCCGAGAGGATGGACCTAGTCAGGGGTTGGATGATTTAGCAGAGTTGGAGGAGGACATTGCTAATCTACAGTTCTTTAATGAGCAGGATCTGGGGGATGTGAGCATCAATTGGTTTGGCTTGAATGGATCAGCAGATACCACCGGGTGACTCAATGACGAGCCGGATGTTTTTGAGGTGCCTCAGCCAGAACAGGGACCGTCAGAAACGGGAACATCTACAGTGGCCAGAATGGCCGAGAATCAAGAAGAATCGCTGGAGAGCACCGGTGCGAAGAATTTTGCTCAGAATTTAGGCAGTTTGTTTACAGCAGACACAGAGTAGGAGGCTGCATTGAAGCAGCTTGAACAAGAAAGGATCGAGAATAACAACAGGGCTAGAAAAGCCAAGGCACCTGAGGGGGCCGAGTGTGTTGAAAATAGAGGAACAACTACAGCAGAACCGGGCAGCTGTCAGTCGGTGGCCGATGGGATGTGGTGGGAAGACGATGACTTACGTCTTGCCCACACTGACGAGGACTAGGGGCAGAACCAACAAGATGACACCTGGTATATTGAGGAGGTCGACCATATGACCCGAAGTGGGCGGTACTTCAAGCCCCCACATTTGGACCAGCTAGAGGCATCCGGGAAAGACAAAAAGCAGAGAGGCAGAAAGAAAAACTGCTAGAGGAGGATGCTATGCTTAAACAGGTAAAGAAAATTCAAGCAGACATCTCCATCTGGGGACTGCTTATGGCCTCGAGGGTGCATAGACAGGCCATCCTTACAGCCATGGACAAGGCTAAGCTTTCAATTAACACAACGCCCGAGCAGTTGGTAGGGTTGGTTTTCCCGGGTGGAGCTTCCCTGACCTTGACCTTCAGCGACAAGGAACTACCGCCTGAGGGCTCCGATCATAACAAACCGTTGTATATCTCTGTGGAGTGTAGAGAAAAATGAATACCGGTGGTCCTGGTTGACATTGGATCTACAATCAATGTATGTTCGTCGAGAACGGCGTATGCTATCGGGTTGAAGCCTGCAGATTTTGTGCCTACAGCCCAGGTAATACAGGCCTATGATAACACCAGTCGAGAGGTGATGGGGACCGTATGGATCAAGACTAAGATTAGCCCGGGGCAGCATCACATTGAGTTCCATGTCTTGGATGTTCTAGCCACCTTCAATCTACTCCTTGGGCGACCTTGGTTGCACCAGGTGAGAGTTATCTCTTCCACTTTACATCAGATGTTGAAGTACCCCCATCGGAAAGGGGTGGCAATTGTTTTTGGGAACTCGTCCATACACCCGCCGTCAGAGGTTTCTACACCAGTTCTGGAGATTGAGCACGGCGTGGAGGATGTGTTTTTGTCAGGATTCACCTTAGCTGAGGCTCGAGTTGTACAAGATATGCTAGCTGTTGATGAGGGACTATACGTCAGTGCGCAGTCTGTCTACCTCATGAACAAGCTTCAACACATGCCCAGAATGGGACTAGAACGAAGAGGCCGAAAGGGCGTCGCTACATTGGCCGAAGTGCCACACAACCCTTATACCTTTGGTTTAGGTTATTTACCTACCAAAGAGGATTGGGCTAGGAAAGGAAGGGAAATGGCCAGAAGAGCTAAGGCCAAGCAAGCTGGGAAGCATTACGAATTGGTGCACAGACCTATCCAGGGAACCCTAAACGGACGCTTTGTCCGGGAGGAGGAAGACTTCCCGTTTTGCGGCTTTTCGGAGCCATGGTTGAATTCAGAGAAGCAGCGTTTTCCCAATTTCGAGATCTTTTTTTGACCTTCAGTTGTCTGGGGATGAAGTTGCGGAAGAGCAAATAGACCCACCAGCTGAGGCTGAGCAGTGCAAGGAGGATGAGTCCGAGAGCACAGATATTGAGATGGGGGCAACACTGGCTTGTCTCCTCTCAGATCCTCAAATCGTACCGGAGTGCTTGGGGGATAACTTCTCAGTTTCCATGATTGGGGATCAAACGGCTGTGGGCCCATCTTCTAGCATTCTCAATGCATCCATCGCACTTTCCCTCGTTTGGCAGTACGAGGAAGGCTTTTTGTCAAGCAGTTCCGGGTCAGGTAGTGAGCCGGAATCTGATTCCACAGAGTCTGTGGAGTCGGAATCAAATTCCCGCTCTTCTGAGTCTGAGTCCGGTATTCCTGGGGGTGATAACCCGAATGCCACTGTCCTGTCCAGGTCGTCTTTTTCTTTTTCCTTTGAGTCTGTTGTAACCGAAGGATTAGACGAATTGGATGTTGTTAATGAGAATGGTATAGCTGTGGTTTCTGAGTACTCTTTTGTGCCTTTACTTTATTGCATTAATCAGGATTTTCAAAATTTTGATGAAAACGACGAGGAAGAAATTCCTCCGGTTTTGAAACATTTACTTGATCAAGAGCAGGAGAGGTTTGTAAAACCTTTGGTTGATGACATCACCTTAATTAATGTTGGTACTGAGAAGGACCCGCGACTGGTCCAGATCGGGTCCACGTTGTCTTCGGAGGAACGCGAGTGCTTAGTCGCTTTATTAAAAGATTTCAAAGATGTTTTCGCGTGGTCCTACGAAGACATGCCTGGAATCGATCCTGAGATTGTACAGCACCGGATCCCTTTTGACCCAAAGGCCCGACCTGTTAAGCAGAAGCTCCGAAGGATCCGCCCGAACTGGGCTTTGAAAATCAAAAAAGAGGTCACCAAGCAGATTGACGCAGGGTTCCTGTTAGTATCTGAGTATCTAACTTGGTTGGCCAATATAGTTCCGGTGCCGAAAAAGGACGGCAAAATTCAGGTATGTGTGGACTTCAGGGATCTGAACAAAGCCAGTCCGAAGGATGACTTTCCTCTGCCACATATCGACGAATTAGTGGACTTCACTGCTGGACGTGCGCTGCTCTCGTTCATGGACGGGTTTTTAGGCTACAATCAAATTTTGATGGCACCCGAAGATAGGGAGAAAACTGCTTTCACTATCCCGTGGGGAACTTACTGTTATAGGGTGATGCCGTTCGGTTTGAAGATTGTTGGGCTACATATCAACGGGCTGCAACCACGATCCTACATGATATGATCCACAAAGAGGTTGAGGTGTACGTGGATGACATGATTGTCAAGTCCAAGGAAAGAGAGGGCCACTACACCGCCTTGAAGAAATTCTTTCAACAAATCAGAGAGTATCGGTTGCGGATGAATCCTCAGAAATGTACTTTTGGCGTTACAGCAGAGAAAATGTTAAGGTTCTTGATCACACAGAGGGGTATTGAGGTTGATCCTTCCAAAATCAAGGACATCTTAGAAATGCCACCACCGATGACTGAAAAGGAGGTGCGAGGCTTTCTGGGTAAAGTGCAATTCATAAGATGGTTTATTGCAAAATTAACCTTGACTTGTGAACAACTATTTGGTCTCCTGAAGAAAGGAAAGAAGTTCCAATGGGATGACTGATGCCAAGTTGCTTTCGAGCAGATCAAGCAATATTTACAAAACCCACCTGTGTTGTCGCTACCAGAGCTGGAGAAACCGTTGATTTTGTACCTATCAGTGACCGAAACGACGATGGGCTGCATGCTTGCGCAGGAATTTGAGGATAAAGTGGAGAAAGCTATCTACTACCTGAGCAAGAAAATGCTGGAATACGAGACCCGCTACACTCCGCTAGGGAAAGCTTGTCTTGCCTTGGTATGGGCTACCAGGAAGTTGAGGCACTACCTCTTAGCTCACTCTGTAATACTGGTTTCGAGATTAGATCCCATCAAATATCTCTTCAAGAAACTGGTAGTTACGGGTAGGCTAGCTCGTTGGTTGCTTCTTCTCTCCAAATTTGATCTGAAGTATATGACGCACAAGTCAGTGAAAAGGAGAGCGGTAGCGGAGTTCCTAACCGATCACTCGGTAGAGGGAGATGAAGCAATTGAATATCCGTTCCCAGATGAAGCCATTCTGCATGTTGAAGAAGAAACCTGGGCTATGTACTTTGACAGAGCGTCAAACCAGTACGGGTACGGGATAGGGGTGTTGCTGATAGCACCCGACAATTCCTGTATACCTTTGGCATTCAAACTCTGGTTCAAAGTATCAAACAATGAGGCAGAGTATGAGGCATGTATTGCTGGACTGGAAGCCACCCTGGAACTAGGGGCAAAACGGTTGGATGTCATCGAGGACTCGAACCTTGTTGTATCTCAAGCTAAAGGAGATTGGAAAGTTAAAGAAGAAAAGATGAAAATCTATCACCAGACCTTGGACGTGTTGATTCCTCGGTTTGAGAAACTAAACTTCGCTCATCTGTTAAGAGAGAACAACAAGTTCACTGATTCATTAGCAACTCTATCTTCTATGATAGACATCCCTTTTGGAGTTCGGATGCGTCCGATTATTATTGAACAGAAATTCGTGCCGGCCTACGAGCTGATCGCTACCATAGACGAAGTACAAGATCAGAACCCCTGGTATTATAACATCTCGAACTTCTTGGAAAAGGAAGCTTATCCACCAGGGATAAATGCCAAAGATAAGAGGGCAATACGAAGAATGGCTGCTCAGCTCATCGTCTGTGGGGGTAAACTGTACAAGCGGGGTCATCTGGGGATGCACAAACTGTGTGTTGATGCTGAAGAGTCCAAGCGCCTGATGGAGGCCATCCACGGAGGAGAGTGCGGAGAGCACATCAGTGGGGTGATGCTAGCCCGGAAGATCCTTAGACAAGGTTATTATTGGTCAACCATGAAGAAAGATTGTATTGGCTTTGTTCGGCGATGCCACAAATGCCAGATCCATGCAAACCGCATGAACATTCCGCCGTCGAAGCTGTACAACATGACTTCGCAATGGCCATTTTCAATCTGGGGGATTGATGTGATTGGGGCAGTTACTCCAAAGGGGTTGAACGGGCATGAGTATATTCTGGTAGCGATAGACTACTTTACAAAGTGGGTCGAGGCCCAATCCTATGCGGTGTTGAAGGCATCGCATGTTGCTAAGTTCATCAGGAACAACATCATTTGTCGTTATGGAGTCCCGAATGAGATTATTTCGGATAGTGGTTCCCACTTCAAGAAGGAGGTGATCGACTTGTTGGAGAAATATAATGTGGCTTTTCATAAGTCATCCACATATCGGCCGTAAACCAACAGAGCTGTTGAGGCCGCCAACAAGAACATCAAGCACATTTTGCAGAAGATGGTGGAAACCTACAAGGACTGGCCAGATAAGCTGTCATTTGCTCTTTAGGGCTACTGAACTTCAATTCGAACTTCTACTGGGGCAACTCCATACTCTTTGGTCTATAGGATGGAGGCTGTTCTGCCTATCGAAGTTGAGGTTCCGTCATTACGGGTCATGGCTGAGTGCCAGATAGCTGAGGCAGATTGGCAGCAGAGCAGATTCGAAGAACTCATGATGTTTGACGAGAGAAGGTTGAAAGCATTGTATCATGTCCAGGGTTATCAACGAAGAATCGCCAGGGCTTTTAACTAGAAAGTTAAGTCCAGGAATTTGAAAAAGGGGGATTTGGTGCTTAAAGACAACCGAGCTTTCATCCACAACCCTAGGGGCAAGTTCAGACCCAATTGGATTGGTCCCTACATCATCAAGTTAATCTGGTCGGGTGGAGCTATCATCCTTATGGACCTAGATGGCCTAGAGTTTTCTCAGCCGATCAACATGGACAAGCTGAAGAAATACTATCCCTGAGCGGCTTGCTAGGCCGAAAACCCGAAAAGGGCGACTGTAGACGTCCCCGAACGTCCCAGGAGGGAATCCCGTTTTGTTCATTTGGGCTCACTACAGTTCAGGACTCAATGTCACGGTCCTGTATCTAATCTCGCAGAGTGCAATGCAAGACCGATGAATCATCAAAGAGTCCAAATCCGGCAAATCGTTTGAAAAATAGATTTTTAGAAAAAAGTGTCAAACTTGGACTGCTTTGCCAGATACAGAGTCGCCACCTAAATATTTTATTTTGGGGGAATTTAGGAAACCCTGACTCATTGCCTAAGGCCACGTATCCGTCATCACCAAAGTTGCCTCAGCTCGGGAACTTGGGTACGATTGGGGAAGGTCACTTCGTGAGCACCCCCGCTCGCCCGATCAAAGATCGGCCTCTACTAACTATGATATCAAGTTTTGAAAACATTATGCGTTCTTATTCCGGTTATTAGCCTAGAATTACTATGTGATGCACACAGCACACAAGTATAGACTGGATCGCCTGAGTTTGAACAAAACATTTCATGTTGGTTTTTGAAAGCGGTTTGCTACTCGTAAGTAGGCTAAAATGTGGATTTGCCACCCTCAGGTGGGCTTAGAAAACATGATTTTGCCACTCTCAAGTGGGCTTAAAACTCGCAGTCGATGAATTGTTCCAATCCAAATAACCCAACCTTCACCCACAGGCATTCAGGCAGTTATATCATATAAACACATAGCCTCATGGTAAGCATGCTATCATGGCAATCACCCACACACATGCAAGGATGCTAAAGCATAAGCGCTTACTAAGTACTCCAAGCCAAAACAGAAGCTATGTTAGAAATCCATGCATGATCCTAACTATGTTGAAATGCCTAATGCAACACAAGCAGGAATGCAACTATAATAGGCTCGGCTATTCTAAAGATGGCATGTGAAATGCTACAACTAACAAGTATTCAACTCGGAATTGAAATACAATGCAGTTAGTATGATGTGCCGAGCCCGGTGCATGCAAGACAGATGGATGCAAGCATGCGAGCATAAGTATGCTAATTAAAACATGCCCTAAACTAAGCATCATAAGTTGGTAAATAAAAGGGAGAAAGACGTGGGGTTGGAAGACATACATCACACATACGCACAATTATTACAATCATGCCCTCACTCGGAGGGTCCGAATAAATAATACCGTCCGAATAAATAATTACAGTCCGAATAAATAATTAAATATTACAAAACCCTAATTAATTAACAAATTAACTAGGAAAGCAAATAAATTAGCGTGCAAGCTATAAAATGGACTGCCTCGGCTCTTGTTCCGATGATGATGAAAGATGCATGCGTGCTCGGGTCGCTTTGTCAGAAAATTCCTCGCGATGCCCCGATTTGCCTCTATTTGCAATTAATCCCGGAATGCTGTGCGAAGCTCTAGAAGGTTGCTGATTTCTGGTTTGCTGCAACAGAGAGCAAGAAAGGGGCATGGCAAAGTATTTTCACATATGTATGCACACCTCGATCCTCGTGCCACCAATCATGCATCTTGATGCATGATAGCCGAGGAGTCGAATTGCACGACTCGATGTGAAATGAATGCACATGACAACATAACAAGGCCTAGACTCCATCATGGGTAATCCGGAGTGTCGGCGACCAGGAATTGAGGCACGTTCCATCACTTCGGGTACGAAACGTCCCTCGTTTCCCGTGTTTGGGCTAACTCCTATCCCAAACACAATGCAATGAGATGGCATACACAATGCGACTAACATGCAACCTAGCATACGCAATGCCATGGACTAAAATGGCATACACAATGCACGTGACACAACATGACATGCACAATGCACTAACATGCAACCTAGCATACGCAATGCTATGGACTAAAATGGCATACACAATACAAGAAGGACTTACACCAATATGAGTGAACCTCAGCCACACTCACATCAGTGGCCATATGATGCAAACGAGACAACCGAAATACATGCAAGCATGCACGAATGCAATGGACCGATCCTAAGGCACAACATGCAACTCTAACTAAGCATGGCAAAGGATGAAATATGGCATACAAGCATACATTTTCCAGCTCTAAAACATGATGTACAATGGTCCCGAATCATGCAAATATGTTACCCAATGCATGCTAGATGGCACAATTACCGAAACTAGTGAAGCGGATTACACTAGAGGTACACAAAGGAATGCACAAATGGCAAGACCAAGTCTGAAACAGTGGGAAAATGGCCCAAAATGATGGTTCAAAGTGCATGGAAATGAAGCTCATTCAATGGTCCGAAAACAAGGCATTCATGCACAACTCTCAAGCACACTTAAAGAGGAGAAAACATGAGGATATGGCATTTATAAAGGCTCTGAAATATGATGCAAAATGACCCCAAAGCATGAAAACACCTCAGTATATGCATGCAATAGACCTCAAATCTCAAAGTTAGGCAAGTGTATTGAACTACAAGCATGCAAAACAAATATCATTCGACCATGAGACCCAAAAATAGAGCTAAGGCAGTCCAAAATATGCATAAGATCAGTTTAAGGCAAGGCCAAAAAGTGCTAAAATCAAGGGTCAACAAAGCATGCAAAGTAAGCTAGTGAACCATGATTTGCACTACAACTATATGAAGCACATGAGAGCTCACCAAACCAGCCAAAAACAGAAGTATGCCATGCCAAATAATGCCCAAAAACCCACTAAAACTCAGTCAATGCATGCAAGAATGATGTGTCCCTTTGAAAGGCCAATAAGAGGGTTGTTCTACACATGCAAGATAGACATATAAAATGGCAAAACCACCTCTAGACAGAGGTTATGAGGGCCCTAAAACTCACTGAAAAGGGCCTGAAATGAGTCTAGGAAGCATGCAAGTAAAGGCCCCTTTGAAAGGCCTTGAAGAAGATTACTCTACACATGCAAGATGGACACTTAACATGGCCAAACCACCACTGGACAGAGGTCATGCAGGTCACAAAACTCATCAAAAATGGTCTGGAGCATGGCTTTGAAACATGCAAATAGGGGCTCCTTTGTAAGGCCAACAAAGCTAGTAAAGAGAATAAGGGGTGAGAGGGTCACCCCTCTCTGATTTTGAAGCTCAAAGACACATGTTAGCCACTGAAAATCCACTGGATTTTAGTGGCTAAAAGGCCAAACCAAGGCCAACACAAATGCTTTAATGCATAGCTCAAAACATGAGGAAATGAAGCATGCAAGGGGGTAGATGACCTCCAACAGAAAAATGGTCTTAAACAAACATGTTTAGAAGATCAAAACAAGACTTTTTCCAGTTTATGACAAAGCCTAAATATTCTATCAAATAGAGCTAAGAGATGAAGCAAAATGAAGACAAAAAGAGAGAAAGAAGTGTTACCCTTGTAGAGAAGAGAACCAGCAGCTTCTGGACCAATGTAGCAAGCTTTAAACCTCTGAAAAACAGCTCCAAGGTGCTTAGAGTGATAGTGGAGGTGTTGTGCTTGGAGGTGTAGGGCAATGGGGCCAAGAACTTCAACCTTTGAAGCTAAATGAGAGAGATACAAAGAGATGTGTATGCATGACCCTTAAACAAAATTCTAAACCCTAGCAATGGAAGAGGGCCCTTCCCTTTTTAGAGGACAGGGGATAAAGCTTCCTTGAGAAGCTTAAAACCAAGCTTAAACATCCTTCATACACGTGTATAGAAGATGCATTCTGAGGCTTCCAGCTGGCACAGCTGGCTTCAGCTCATTGAGACAAAAAAGCAGAAGGCTGGCCGACCAGTTAAGGTGGTCGACCGACCACTCCCCCTGGTCGGCCGACCAGGGGTCAAAAGGTTCAAGCAAAAAAGGTGCTCGGCCATCCCAGATTGGTGGTCTCCCAGGTGAATGCAACTTACTGGTGGTATGGGAGACCCGAAATTGTGGCTCAAAAGTGAGGGAGACCAAGGGGTCAAAAGGGTCAAGCAAAAAGGTGGTCGGCCTACCAGGATTGGTGGTCTCCCAGGTGAATGCAACTCAGTGGTGGTATGGGAGACCCGAAATTGTGGCTCAAAAGTGAGGGAGACCACCTACCTATCAAGAAAAATCGGCCGACCGGGGAAGATGGTCTCCAAGAAGAAAAGGTGGTCTCCCACCCTACTACCACCTTCGTAACAATGAAACTAGGGTCCATGCCAAAAATGAACCCACACCGATGCGAAACGAAGGTTCGGTGGTCAAAACGCGCGCCGGAGCCCCGAAAACTGACTGTTAAGCACCGGAGGTGGCGTATGACCACAAAGGTGGTCTCCCGGGCCACAGTGTCCCTCTAAGGAGAGGAAACAAGGTGTGTGCCAAAAACCGGAGCAAACGGAGGTAGTTAAGCGGTCCCGAACCGTGGCACACGGCCGACGGCTCCAAAAACCGGAAACTGGTCTCCAAACGGGAAAAAAATGGCCTACAACCACGAAACGTAGCCTACGGCCACTGAGAGATGGTCTTCAAGACCTCTCCCTCCCTTCGGGAAGGGAAAACAAAGAAAACAGGACCTGGTTCGCAAACCAAGGCAAAGCAAAAAAGAGTCCCGAAGTCCGGAGGCAAGGCTCTCAGCCGAGACTCTGTGACCTCAGAACGAGCACAATATGCATCATCACCGAGCGCTCAATCGGCGACGTCTGAGTCTTAAGGTCGGTCAAAAATGGGGTGTCTACAGTTGCCCCTCTTTGACAGAACTCGAAAGTCATATGTGACGGGAGTGAATGTCGAAGCCCAGAGACAATCCATTTTTGACAAGGCCGAAGACTTAGACAAACAGGCAAGGTAAAAGAGATGCGCCTGCAGGCATGCCCGCAAGCGGAGGGCAAAATGCAAAATGATATGCACCAAGTCGAATGTAACTCATGATCATGCAAAGCAGCAAACTGTAATAAACCAAATATTCACAATAGATGCAACAATTTTAAGCAAGAATGCAAAGCAACAACTACATTTCATGCAGTAAGAATGTAAGAGAATCACAATTCTCACTACGTCTCACACGGAGAAGATACAATACCTGCGCGGTTCGTCTGGTCGCACCAGCTTCAAATGAACCGTACATACAATATCGTGCCTGCAAAAGAGAGAAACTTAACAAGCACAACATAGTTGGCAACACATGTTCAACACTACATCGAATGCAAACAAACATGGTGCCGATGGGAAAGTGCATCGCAATGCGAGAGAAGCACGCGTGACAACGCAAGTTAAGCATGGAGGTATGACAATACCGGTGAAACGTGCACCACAATGCGAGTGGCATGCATAATCAATGTAAGACAATTGCGACTTTACAAGCATGTTTAAAATAAAACACTAAGTAAAGGAATGCAAGCTTTGACGAGGACAACTCAATCGCGACCTCCGGTTTACCTCCCGAAGGGGTCACAACGTATTCAAAAAGGATACACCTCGCTCTCAGCGAGTGACGATGAAACACGCATCGAAAGTTGGAGTTGAAGTTCCCGCGGAGGGATTTCATGCTGAAAAGTGCACTTTCCTTGTACTTTCTCGAGTGCCGGGGACTCCGATCACCACCAAAATTTGCAGGGAGCTCAAAGAGGCATTGGAGACCACCTAGGAGGGCCACCGACCATGCATGGGGGCCACCGACCAGGTTTGGTGAGAGAGGGTGGTCGGCCTACCAGAAAAGGTGGTCGGCCGACCACCTAGCCAAAAACAGGGGCAGTTTGGTACTTTTACATTCGGATCTTTAAATGCACTTGGCCAAAACACTTTTCCTCACAACTTCAGGTCCGAAATTAGCTCCTCCTCCTTCCTAGACCATTTTCCCTCTCAGATCTGCGCTCTATACGCGTTTTCCAACGCCCCACGCAAAGTTGTTTCTCGAAATCTTTCAGTTTTCTTCACTTTGGACCGATTAAAATTTGATTTCGAGCTTCTTTCCCTATTTTCACCACTTGAGGTAGTTTGTCTCAATATTTGGAACATTTTCTCGGGAGTTGACTTTTGTTGACTTTTTCATTTCCCGAGAGTTGACTTTTGTTGACTTTTTCTAATTTTGGCTCATTTTGCTCATTTTTGCTCCTTTTTGCAGATTTCTCGAAATGGCAGGTCATTTTCCTCAGGGCGGAGGTCCTCTAGGTGCTAGGGGTGAGCCAGACATTATGTCTTTACCTCCGAGGATTCGACCATTTATTCCCGAGAGATATGACCCTCCGGCGCACATCCTTCCTCGGGCCGTTTTCTACCACTTCACCGACTTTGATGAGCGAGCACCTGTAGATCTATTACTACGGGAGCCAAGTCCCACCTCTCTCTCAGGCACGAGAGGTATACTTCACTTTTACATTTTCTGCAATGTATTCTGCATTTTCCGTGCATTTCATGCTTTTGCTGTGTATTTTTTCTCTGCTCGTTCTGAATGCGTTCACACACCATACTTCTGCTTACTCTAGCACACAGCTCATAGCACAGTATTTTGTTAAGTTGACACGCAGCCCCAAGCACTCGAATTTCAGAACACACAGCTCACACTTTGATGATGAACACACAGCCCACTATTTGACGGCGAACACACAGTCCACTATTTTCTGAAATCTGAACATACAGCCCAAACTTGTTGATTATGAACACGCAACCTACTGTTTTTCAAGTTTGAACACACAGCTCAAACACTTGATGTTGAACACACAGCTCGAACTTTGAGATGAACATACAGCCCACTGTTTTGAAATTTGAACACGCAGCCTAAACTTTGATGTTGAACACACAGCTCACACTTTGATGATGAACACACAGCCCACTGTTTTTTAAGCCTGAACACACAACTCAAACACTTGACTTTCTGAACACGCAGCCCAAATTTTGAGGTGAACACACAGCACACACTGGTTGAGAGTTGAACACGCAGCCCAAACTTTATGTTGAACACGCAGCTCACACACTTCAATTCTGAACACACAGCTCATATTCTTTATGTTGAACACGCAGCTCATGGCATTGTATCTGATTTAATTTGCACACAGCTCATATACTTTATTTTGAAATTGAATACATGTGTTCATTCTGAATGCAGGTATCTTCCCATATTACACGAGGATATGGATCGATCATCGCCAAGGAGTGGTACGCGGAGCTCCCAGAGGCCGTTCGCGGTCTGGTTGACCAGGCAGGGTTTGGACTCTTCTGCACGGGGATATCACGTTATCCAGCAAGCAGGACCCTGATGGGCGCCCTTGTAGAGAGATAGTGGGACACCACCAACTCCTTCCATTTCTCAGCTACCGGGGACATGACTATGACCCCGTTCGATTTTGCCGTGCTGACAGGCCTTGACATGGGAGGCTGGCCGATCCCCTACGACGAGGACATGGGCGAGTGGGAGGCTGCTTGGATCTATCTGTTGGGAGCTCGCCCACCGATTGACAGATCTTCGGGCAGAGTCCGGTACACTTGGTTTTCCTCACATTTTAGAGAGAGGGTGCCCGAGACTCCCGAGGAGATAGTGCAGTACACTCGAGGGTTTTTGATGTTCCTCCTCGAGACCACTCTATTCTCCGATAGGGGGAACACCGTTGGACTTTATCTGCTGAGTGCTCTGGTAGACCTTTCGCAGGTCAGTCAGTATGATTGGGGTGGCGCCGGCTTAGCTACCCTCTACTGCTACATAAGTGCGACCCCGCACGGGGGAACATAGTGGCGCGCTATTGGAGAGCCTAGGAGGTACTCTCTGCCCTCTTGGTTACATTTCTGCTTTTCATTATCTGTACATTGCACACACGGCACACTTTACATTCTGTACTTTGCATTCCGCTCTCAGCATTCTGCATTCTCTGTACATTCTGTATTCACATTCTGCACTCAGCATTCTATATTCTGATGGCTTTTGCCCTGTTTTCCACAGCTATGGGTTTTCGCGTACTTTCCGACGCTAGCCCCGGAGCTTGAGGTGGAGGTGCCTCTCATGATTCCTTATTCACTCGTATTTGAGGGCCAGTACCGGCCGAGAGCTCGGGAGACTCTGCCCTACCTGCGGCAGTTTTTTGATACAGTGCAGCCAACCGAGGTAATTCAGAACTCTTAGTTCTTCATGCTTTCATCTTTGATTCATCTTGCACATTTACGATTTCTAATCGGCTTATGCATTGGTTATCCGCAGATCACATGGCAGCCCTGGGCACCCTTGGGTGGGGATACCCGATTTCAGTTTGCTGGAGGATGGGCCGCTTCTCAGTACAGGATCCTGTTTGAGGGGCCAGCTGGTAGGGCCTGGTTTCTAGGGACCGCTTCATGCGCTGACATGGGCTTCCCCGAGCAGAGTGTCCCCAGCACCTCGGACGATATGCGATCCACTGAGGGGCTCACTCCCCAGGATGTCGACAGCGCCATGTTGGGTACCGACGTATTTCTACATTTGGAGGAGGGGGAGTACGCGACTTACCGTCATACATACTTGACGCTCCATTGACAGGTGTCCGTACTCCCACAAGGAGGTCTGCTGGCATGCCATCATCGAGTCGAGCTCGGGCTGCAGGTGTCCCTTCTACTAGCAAGGCCGGACACATCGAGAGGTGGGAGAC